>JAHWFP010236642.1:321-22414 GCA_023313725.1 Lithobius niger
TTTTTTTTTGGGGGGGGGAGGGGGCGCTGCTTGCTACTTTTGTACTTTGCCCCTAGGCCGTTTTGTTACCCGCACGGCCGTTTTTTTTGGTCCAAGATTTTGTTCAAGTTTCTGGCCAAAACACAAAAAAAATAGGTGTTTTTTGGAGGGGGCGGCGAGGAATTGCTTAGACTGCTGAGTTAGACTTCTGTTCGGCCTATTGTTTTTTTTTTTCTTTTCGCTTTTTGTTATGCTTTGACTGGAATTTAATGCGCAATAAGAAACAGCAACATGTTTTTTAAATGTTCAAAACTATTAATTTTATATGATCTTCTGCCAAATAAATAAGTTGCATTTACGCAGATCGTTGTGTACATGAAATTAGTACGATTGTAAATTGCCAGCTAAAGTCATAAAGCTTTGTATGCTGTAGGTTAACTGGACAAATCGAATTTTTACTGTATTCCTTCGCTCGCCGATCGTCTCTTCTGCTACGGCGTGCGTTGATCACGTGACCCTTCAAAGTTACACGCTCGCGAGCAAGAAATAACACAGGCTACCAGGCCCCTGTCTGTATGATAATATTACCGCATGGTCCATCTATCGTTGCGAATTGCTACCAAATGCGGCCAACTGTGGAATGACTAGTCATAACTATTTTCAAAGACAACCCGCGATAAAAATGCGCTGTGTGTAGGTTTTAACCTAATAAATCGGTGCGAAAAATATTACTCGGACTACGATTAGTCCATGCACGTACGAACTCAGCAGTTGCGGAAAATACTACTACTATTCCAAGGTCTTTGGGAAAATGCGATGGCTTTTTCAAGCCAAGGCCGACTGGAGTAGAAATTGCGTGCTTCCTCTCCGAGCTTAACCAAGGCCGTTAGTAAGAAGGGAGACGATCATCCTGGTTCTCACCACGATACGTCTCATTGAGGGAAGTAATAAAGCCACGACGATTTAGGTCAGTGGTTCCCAACGTTTTCTACAGTATTCCTCCCGATTGGGACTAGCTGGCAATGGTGCGCCTCTTCCTCCCCCCCCCCCCCCCAGAAAAAAAATAGCTGTGCAATTTTTTTCACTACGATGAGGCAGTGTTGCCACATGAGAACAAAAATATATAGAATTTAGGCTTAATGGCTGTAGATTGCACAAAAAATCTGTAGATATTTCAAAATGAAAATTTCGCCATCGTCGTCGTACTATTTAACTTCTTTTGTGGTACGTAGTAGAAATAAAATAAATCTTCACTGATCATTAGGGAGCGTTTACGCAACGACTCACCTTTGCATTACACCTTTGCATTCTCGCAGCTAAAATTCTGAAATTTCCAACATGGCAGCGATTTTAGCTCTGCCGTCTCGCAATGAAAACAGTCACTAATGCGAGCCCAGAAGTGACTGGGAAATTGTTTCGTCAAGAGGAATTCTTTGTCTTGTTGTTCTTGTTGTTCTTCAGCAAGCATTTACTTAAACTTCGGATTTAGCTAAACAAGGTAGCGTTGTTACCATGGCAACGAGACCTTTCCATCGCGATTAAATTCCAGTTTTGCAAGAATGCAAAGGCGATTCATTACGTATATGCGCCCTTATAGTACGGCGCCGGCAACGGCTCGCGCATCCTCTGCAGTTGCTCCGCGCCGGTGGGAAACGTGGATTTAGGTTGTCGAACTGGCAAAATGGCTGTTGAGGCTCATTGAATAATATCGAAATCTCACCACCCACAACATAATGCAGCCGTACAGTGAAGCAAGAATGCCTTTACCTGAAACGAGACTGTATACAGTTTAGGCAAGACTCAAAACTGCACAGCACAGGCACAAGCAATGATGAAAATGTTGGATGATTTGGTTAATTAAACATTTGGGTGATTTTTTTTTGCCGCGATATTATAGTATTATGTCGGAGGGGAATTAGGCCTCAGTTTAAAGTTTACTCTGGTATGTCAACCGGGAAGGGGGGGGGGGGGAGATGGAGGAAGGCTTTCGTGTGTCAAAATTGTGCCCGGGTCCTCCAGTGACCCTAGTATGGTAGTGGTCTCATTGCTAGTTCACGTGTGCGCTGGTAAGTTGACTCCTTTTACAGTTGCTTTTGTGAAATAAGATTCAATCTATACTGAATCAACTGGCCTGGTATCCAGAAACGAAACCCATAGCTTTTCTCCGTGAAGACCACGTAACAAGCGAATGAAAAGGAAGCGATGATAACAAAATGGATTGGACATGGCATGCATAAGCTTCTGGTTGAATCAGTGAAGCTACTAACAAAGCAACGGTTAATATTAAACCTATCGTTATCTGGTGATTTATTTGGTTTCTTTAATGGTACTAATGAACTGAATTTGCATGTCAACAAATTGCAAGAAGTATGCGTAGTAAATACTAACTCGTTGGCTGTAATTTTAAAAGACACCTTTTTAACAAAAGTGAATGGAATTAACACGAAGTAACTTCTTCCTTTTCATTTTTGACTAGGGCCGTTTTCACTTTCAATATCGATATAATGAAGCAGGTTCCGCTTTCTTTGCTGTTTGGCTGTTTGGCCTAAAAGGGTAGGCGTTTGAAAGTAGTGGTAACATTCCACCAAGAAAAGGCTGCCAGGGTAGCAAGCGTCAAATCCCCTAGTAAAATTTAAAAAGAATTGCATTGTAATTTCTGGACATTAAGAGACAGCTGCTTGGGATTTGTACCATTGGAAAGCTGGTGAAAAAACCTTCAAAATGGTGTATTCTAACGTCAAAATCGGTCGACGAAAAGTGAAAATATCTTCAATTTGGTTTCTTACCCATCTATCTGGATTTCATCTACCGTTCCCGATTTCTATCGATATTGCAAACGTCGGTAAGGAATTACGTGAGGTATTCTGAATCGGTAATCGGGATCAGCCCAGCCTAACAAAATATGCTTTTAGTTGCTTACAGTCAACAGACATATGTCTGCTAGTGCGGCCAGAATGATGATTTTATTTAGGGCCCGAAGCCTTACACCGCCACAAAGAGTCAAAGGGTTTTAGCGAGCGTTAACCGCACCCGGTTATCAACGCCCCCACCCAGTCGCCTTAACGCCGCCTCTTTTATCGTCAACAATTAATCTTTTAACAATTGGATGCCTTTAACAATTAGAAACGGCTCACTGTCTCGTTGTTGTTTGGCTCTTGGCTATTGGCCCACACTGTCACCCTGATGGTTCCCCAATCCCATGTCAGATTACATTTTTTTTTTGATAAACCTTGTCCATATTCCCGTGCTACTGCATGCAGTGTGGTTCGTATAGTCCTTGTGATTTTCGCATGATGCGAGGTCTAAGATTACATTGGCGTGTGATCATAGCAGAGTGATCATCATTCACTCGGTCTTCGGCTTCGCTCCGCTCCAATTAACTACTTTCTAAACAATTTCTTTATTATCTGGCTAATATTTCGAATTTTACCCTATTTCAGTATTATTAGCAGTTGCAAGGAGGGTTCATCAACAAATACGTTAGGAAAAGCTGAGCTCTTTCGGGGAGAAAAATTGTTTTTTGGGGGAGCAATACTTTGAAAGTTGTGTAGGCTACCGATAACAAGCAAACTTCAATTCTCAGTTTTAAATTGCTACTCACTTCAAATAGTTTTTTTTAAAACAGTTGGAAACCAGAAAAGTGGTTGTGGTTTCCAACCTCTGTAAACAAACCTAGTATTCTCTGAAATTAAACACACGTCGTAGCGGCTGGGACTGTATTGAAGAACGTTGCGCGGCCATCTAGCCAAAATATTTTCACGCATTATGTGGCCGTGAATCGAACTTGGATCTGAAGTGTCATTTCTCTTCATTCTCCTCAATTCTTCGGTTTTAGCTTGGCTCTCCGTTATGCATAATAATAATTTTTTTAATCTGCTAAATATCCAAAAAGAAATCAATTCGGATGCAGACCTATTTAGTAGGAGACGAAGGGGAGGGAAAGAGAGAGGAGTGCGAGAATTTTGGGGATTCATGAAGTAGGAGGGGAAGGGACTCACACACATTAGCTTTTCCCCGTACGTAGTAGACTTATATATTAGCCCGTATTCATGACGAGCTTTCCAACTAGTTGATAAACTAATTAAATAAACTCCCATCTTCCTACAGTTCACGGATGAAACGACGATATTTGCTTATTTACCTCAAAGTTCAGATTCAAAGAAAAATCATTGTTGTGATTTGACGTCATAGCTTGGTACGCAGGGAATATTAACAAGGCCTGCCGTCGAAAACGTAACAATGAATGACCAACAATGCAATGCCTTGACAGGAGAAAGTGCTGCATAAACGGGCACTACAGCAAAGCAAACTTTTTAGGTGGGTAAAATTTAATGTCCCGATACTGTACATGACAGACAAAACATACATTTATTAAGCTGGTCCGGAGGACTGGCATCTCCTAAGCATTTATTCACAGTGCCTGCTAAAGAACTTTGGTGGCACCACGCTGTCATCTTGGGCAAAGGGGAAGAAGGTTTTACAGTGGTAAGACACTTCGACATGTTTTTTCTCTTCAATTTTAACAATATAAAAAAGAGAACATGCAGAGACCCCATTATAAACCAACAAAAATGAAACGATCCGGGTCTTCCCATGAATCTAACACTTTAAAACAAACGGCAAACGGGAGTCTGGGATGACACTAATAAACGAAGAGTGACAAAATTCATAGTCATCTCAACCTTATTAAAGAGGTACAGGTTTTCTGGGGCATGAGATATGTGAAGGGCAACAAGTAACTACTTCTAGCAAAGTGATACAATGCCAACCTGGACATAAGCAGTTGTTCACAGTTCCTGTTATAGAAATCATATCAAAAACCAAAACTAGTAAAAGGGGCCGCCAAGTTCCGAATGGTTCGGCCCTTCAAAGGAGTGGTATCAACACATCAAAACATTCGTCAAGTTAATCGCACCGCTGAATAGATCGCAGGTTAAATGAAAACTAGAACATTGCTATTTTCGGTAGCAATGTTCAAGTTTTCATTTAACGTCCAAAGTATTATTCGATGCGATTAAGTTGGCGAATGTTTTGGTGTGTTGATATCACTCCTTTGGAGAGCCGAACCATTCGGAACTTGGCTGCCCCTTTTACCAGTTTTGATTTTTGATATGATATCACTCCTTTTTTTTTTAATTGTGTATTCACTCCACTCCACTACCGTGCAGATGTGTAATGAAGTGCCACGTCAACAAGAACATTGGTTTTCAACAATTTGCTACTACCTTTTGCCTATTGGCCAAACCATTCTCCACTTAGTCACCTCTTTATAGATTTTTGGTTTGGTTTTTATTTTGTTTTAATTTGTTTTATTTAGTTAGTTTTGGTGTGTTGATATCACTCCTTTTAAGGTCCGAACCACTCTCAATTTGGGAGCCTCGTTTTTGGCTTTGTTTATTTTGCTTTGTTTTTACAGTTGGTTTATTTTTCGTGAATTGGACGTGAATACAATTTCTTTGCAACGTTGTTTAGATTTATCGTGATCGTGTGTCTAGGCACGCACGTCAGTATATATGTTCTCATTGTCCGAACTTTGGCCGTCCAATGAGACACGATGCCGACAATACCAACAATGGTTATACCAATATTTTCGTACTTACGCGCCCTCCCACACCATCCTTGTTACGCCCCCAGGCTTCAAACCATGAAAGGTACGCAGTTCGTATTGTACTGCAACCGTTCGTCCAATTTCATAGCTGTAAGCCTTCCCGTTATCTCAGTATCGATGAATAATCACCCTATGGGATTTAACATGGGGATGAGCGGACTAGCTAGCTAGTTAGCTAGGTAGTAACTAGTAGTAACACATTTTCAACGTTATTGAGTGTCAGATTTTGCATCGAAAGCAGCTTAGCTGGCATTCCTTCACGAGTTAATTTTTGTCAGGTGGGTCATTGCTCTCGATTTCAACACAATTTGAGCTTTTGTACCGCATTATTATTTTTCCCCAAGTACCTGAAATGTGCCCAACTATGGTTCAGGATATAAGACACTGACGCTATGGCGTCGCGCTACAATGGTTTACAACCTCGACAATTCAATTGATGTGATGTTTGTAGTGACATTTGTTGTCTAACTTGGCGCAACTCACTAGCGTGTGTCTGGATTTGGTGATATCACACTGTCAGTGCATACAAGATGGCAAGGGGAAAGGATGTTTTACAGTGGCAAGGGAGATGTGATGATTGAGTAAGCGAAGCGAACGAAAAGTAGCATTTGTCAGCCAGTATGTGTAAAATTATGATTTTAAAAGAAACGTACTTTGATGAAGCATGGGTTAATTGCTTTGACCCTCGTACGGAATACTTAAATTAATTAATTATGATGACCTAAAAGTCTCACTTGATGGTGTCGACTGGGACGATGTGAATTTCAGAGTACACAGAGTCCTTGAACCTGCTTGGAATTGTTTTTCAAATATTCTTTCAGTGCATATTGGGCTTTGTCGTGAGAAGCGACCTTCTCGTAATTCTGTGACTATATTTGTCCCACACTCATGCCTTAAACTTCGTAATCATAAAAACTTCCTGCTGCAATACAAATCAAACCCTTGTGAGGATACTCGAATATTTGCAACGCAAATCTTCGCCAATTCCACTGACGCAAGATCTACTCTTTAAGTCCATTGAAGAGTGGCACAGTAGGAGGGAAACAGCTGCTCTCCAAACGGGAAACCACCAGTACTATACAGGTTGTATCATTTTAAGACCACCACATCACTTACTCTGCCACGGCTGAAAACAGGAAACGACTATCACTCTGTGGACCGAGCTAAAGCTTCAGGGACTTAGAAATACCTTTGCTTGTAACACTGTTATGGACGATGGTCTTTCTAACCCAGTGTCTATTGAGCACACTAGTGCTGTGACTAGTTCGGATGTCTCGTTCTCCCCTCTTTCGGTAAAAATGATCATTTCCAAACTTAACCAAGCCACTCGCCAGGACCCGATAGATTTTCTGCTCTTTTCTTCAGACTGCTTGCTGACGAGCTCTGCTACCCTCTATCCAAGATCTTTTCTCTTTCGTATCAGCTGGGATGTATCCCTACCATCTGGAAATCCGCGTGTATTGTACCAGTTTTTAAAAAGGGTTCACCATCCGACCCTGCCAATTACCGCCTGATAGCTCTCACTTGTGTTGCATGTAAAATTATGGAAGCCATCATTAGGGTTGTTATTCTGTGCTTTTTTGAGAAACATTCTAATATAAACCACGATCAGTTTGGCTTCCTCCCCGGTAGATCAGCTACTCTACAACTTTTTATCGTCATGGATCGACTGACTAATGCTCTTGATCTTGGCATTCCTTCAGATATAGTTTATTTTGATTTCAGGAAGGCGTTCGAATGTGTTGTCCATCGAAAACTTCTGGTAAAGATCACGTCTTGTGGCAATGTGGGAAATTTGGCTAACTGGATCTACGCATTTCTTGGCAATCGGACTCAAAAGGTAGCTGTTCCAAATATTCGTTCTTCCAGTGTTCCTATGCCATGTGGCATCCCTCAGGATTCTGTTTTGGGCTCTCTACTATGTGTGGTTTATCTTAATTATTTGAAACTTAACACTAATAGCTTTGGGTTTAAATTTGCCAATAACTTAAAAATCTGCATTGGAAATCTGGCTACTTTGGGATCGACTGACCTTGTACTTGAAATTGATAATGCGACCAAATGGTCTGTAACTTGGCAGTTACCATTCTCCATTGGTAAATGTTTTTCCGTTCATGTAGGCCCTCAAAAGGGGACCTACCACTACGAATTAGACCAAACTGCTTTCAGCTGGGCTACTAAGGTTCATGACTTGTGGATACAATTTGCACCAAATCTTAAGTCTTCACTTCAAATGCCGAAAAATTAGTTCTGTGGCACTTCAATGCTGAGCTATTGTAAACAGATGTTTCACTTTGGGGAAGGTATGGACAAAGGTTTGAGCCTTTAAAGTTTTCGTCAGACCACTCTTGAAGTACACAATCCCAGTTTTGTCTCCTTTATCTGGTTGGTAATATTGATCTGATTGAGTCTGTTCAGCATCAATTCATGAATGAAATTCGTGGAATGAGAGAATTATCTTATAGATAGTGCCTAGAGAGCACTGGTCTGGAATTACTCGAATTTCGGAGAGTTAGATTCGACTTAATTCTACGTACAAGATTCTTTGCAGACTCACAGCCGTTTTTCCCCCTCTATTTGACCTGACCTATTTGACCACATACTAGAGGACACAATTGTTCAGGGGTCCCACCTGGATTGTCGTAAACATTTCTACTTGGTATGCGTGGTCTGGAACGCGAATGCCCTTAGCCCATGGTGCAGGGATTTCGAAAAAGGTTACATGCTGTAAATCTTCTGCTCTTCTTAAGGCACCCACTGGTCTAGTTGTGTTTCATCTGTGTCTTTTTAGGTTTGGCGTTAATGGCTCACCACCCTTCCGAAGTCCTACCACTCAAAGTGGTGAAATAAATTATGATTATTATGACAGACAAAACTATATGTTTATTACACCCGTCCAGAGGACGGGCTTCTTCCAGTTATTATATCCGGATTCAGCCATTAGGCAGGCATGGTGGAACATTCATGCAATCAGGAGGACAATCCCAATGATTTTATGATGGTCGATATTGTGTGTTGCCCCAAATAAATATGGCAGGGGGGGGGCTTGAATTTATTTATTTCCCTTGCCCTTATTTTCCCCTTTCCCATTCTTATATCACTCGTGGTCACAGCCCCAAACTACCGACCAATTCTCTCAAAACTAACACCAGGAAGGGTGTTTTCTTGCAGAGGGTTGTCAGTCTATGGAATCGGTTACCTCAATACATTGTCACTGCCTCAGTGTTGTTATCTGAAAGTCTTTGTTTATTTCTATGTCATCACTTTAATATTTTCTTGGACACTAGAGGCTAACCAGCCTTTGCCTTTACCCCCTTTCCTATTGCAGAACTTTGGAAATTATGTTGGGATTGGGAGAATACTTGGTTTGGTTCTTTAGGCACTTGGAAGATAGGGTGGGTGTTTCCTTTCTTCAACTTAGGTATTTCCATGTCTGTTAAATTATGATTGTATATATGTTAATGAGGATGTTACACAAATAATGAATCACTTTAGCTTTGTCACCTTGTCTGATTAAGTAATTTATTAAGTATGGATAAAACATCACCTCCACTTTTTAATGAGTTTTTGCCAGTTATACATTTTCTGAGTGTAACTGGTCAACTGTACGTACGTCGCTTTATTTGGTATTTTGACTTTTGACTCCTTCATCACGTTTGGTTACTTATAATTAAAAGCGGTAATAGCAGTCTAATAAACTTGGCAGTTATCCTGCAATGCAGAGATAGGGTAAGTAATGGGTCACGCTTTATTTTGAGTAGGTCAGTTGGTCGGGAACCTTGATCCACGTCTTGACTCATCCTTGACCTTGTTTGACTTACATACTCATTTTAACCCACTGATTTCCACTGGTTTCTGAAACACGAAAGGCTAACTCCAATTCACTTGTATGGTAAGTGACATAAACCCGATTTTATACTTCAACGTCCTAATCTTAAGTCAGTTGCATTTAGTTGTTAAGTAGCATAGCAATCATGTCTACATATTTTCAGAGGTAGCTTTTTCATGCAGATCCTCTCTATACAACAACAATTTCTACCGTCTACAATTAAATCAATTTCACCAAAAATATACACATAAATAAATAAATAATTAGCCATCCCATTTCTGCTGAAATGTTGTGAACCAGTGCTGGATAATTTGAAAGAGACAATCAGAAGAAAGCCGTTGATGATAGTTCGCAATTGTGCATCAGTGTGATCGGAGCAATATATTTTCTTTAACTGTTATTTGTTTTTCTTTTTCTGTAGGCTGCAGCATCCTTAGACCGCTATCACTGTGTTGTCCAGTTTCTATGTCATTTGGCCTTCCAAGCCCAGACGGATAATCTAAGCATGGAGCAGGAAACTCTCGTCAATGCCTTCATGTAAGAACCTAATTTAATGTTGGTGCACCTTAAGTCGGCCTTCTAAAGCTTTCCCTAATGCTTTTATATGAGGTGGCACCATGTACCACAACAACCTATGAAGGTTAACCAATGAAATTAACAAAGGGGATTATCAATTAGTATATGTGGCATATACTCTTTCTTCCTCTTTTTAATGAGTGTTTGCCAGTTATACATTTTTTGAGTAAATAATTGGTCAACAGAACATACGTCGTTGTAAGTACTACTACTACCCACCACTTCACTTACTACCCAACACTTACTACCCACCACTTCATCACTTTTTGTTACTTATAATGAAAAGCGGTAATAGCAGTCAGAAAAACTTGGCAATTATCCGGGCAATGAAGACATGGGTTAAGTCATTGGGTCACGCTTTATTTTGAGTCGGTCAGGAACCTTGATCCACTTTTGACCCATCCATGACCTTGTTTGACTCACTTACTCAGTTTAACCCACTGACTTCCAACATCAAGTTTCTGAAATACGGAGCAGAAAAATATAACCCAGCACGAAAGTAAAACCGATTTTACACTTCAATGTCCTAAAAACAGGGTTAACAACCTATGAAGGTAAACCTATGACATTAGCCAAGGGCTATATAGGGGATATAGTTAATAGCTGTTGTATCTTCCGCAATTGCAGTGCAGGTAAGCATTGCAAGTAGTATCATGTACACCCAGAACAACATGTGAAGCTAAACCTAAGAAATTAGCCAAGGGCTGGATAGGAAATACAGTGAATATCTGTGCCTTCTTCCACAATTAGAATGCAGGTAATCATTATAGTTAGCAACATGTATGTAACAATGTATGCAACAATGTATGAAACAATATATGAAACAATGTATGAAATTAACCAAGGGCTGGCTAGGGGATGTGTGATTTATTCCACAATTAGAATACATGTAATTATGGCAGTTAGCATCATGTACACTCAGAACAACAATGAAGGTAAACCTTTGGAATTAGCCAAAGGCTGGCTAGGTGATATATATGTGGTAAAATCCACAATTAGAACGCAGGTAATCATTACAGTTAGCATCGTGTACACTCAGAACAACTTATGAAGGTAAAACTATTAACTTAGTCAAGGGCTGTATAGGGGATACAGTTAATATATGCGGTATATTCAACAATTAGAATGCACGTTATTTTGAACTTGCGTTAAAGGGTTTGCAGCTGCTCAGGAAACAGTCCCAGTTTTAACCATCATTACGAGGCAGGTAAGTTATGTCGTCATTGAAAATACTGCACATCCAGTTGGAAAATAAAGAAGACTGACCTACAATTTTGTGAATTTCAAAATAGGATACTAACAGCCTAATTTTCTCAAGTGAAAACTCGCAATTGCTGCACTGACCAATATGGTCAATTAACCAGTGATTCCGACTTGCTACATTTGTTTTTAAATCAACTTATTGCATATTGTCGTAACCAGACAAGAGAGCTCTGCATTCTTTGAACGGAAAGGTATAATTCCTTGGTGACATTGTAATGTTATGCAAAATAATGGGGAAGGGGCATGACGGAACATGATGGAAGGATGTAGTTTATCATTAATAGAACATGGACGAATGACGCATTCTCGCATTGATGGAAGGATGGATGCATTATCGTACTGACAGAACACAATGGAAGGATGAATGCCATTGGCGTGCAAACTAATTACATTCTATATGAGGAATATCCTCTTGAATTCTTTACCCATGCATGCTTCGGAGTACCTCTGTAGTATGCTGGCACTCTACAAGATGGCGCCACGTGTAATAAGGCCTTTATTTGTGTAATTAGGCTTAAATTTGAGTAACTAGGCCTATAATTTGCATTAAGCGATCTTCAGTTACATGGTAAGGCCAAGTATGTGAAACAATCGGTCCGTTGCGCACAGTGTAATCAAAAAATCACAAGCTGAATCCCTGCTGCCCTCTAGGTGCAGCTAGCTGAACCAGCAATTAACTCCCTAGCATGTTTAAATAGGCAATTCCAAATTTTCCTCAACCTATCCAACCCTTAATGTAGCCTAAAGGTTTTGAAAGGAAATATGTATTAAGAGACAATAGAAAGGAGTGGAATTTTGAAATGTGGGACTTGTACGTAAAGAGAATGACTGGGCTTTGTAATCGAAAACATCCACCAGATGATGGTTCTATCCCCTCTCCTTCTGTATCGCAAGCTATCAGCAAACATCACTGAGAACAATTGTAAATTGTCAACAGAATCTTCAAATTTTACAGTAGATATTTCCTTTTCTTTATTCACTCATGTTGTTAATCTGTTAAAAATTGATAATAAGTAATCAATGTAGTTCAAAATACCCAAAAATTTATTTTTCATGGTTTTGATGAACATGATCCCATGAACAATTTTAAATAGTAAGTCTTTCAGATTTGATGGTGACAAGCTCTTTGATGTCAAGCACATATGACACCATTCACTCAACATGGACAAGCTGGCCTGTTCATTTCCCGTCCTCCCTCCCTCCCCCACCCCCCACAAACAAAAAAATTAAAAGCTGAATTAAATTGTCTACTATTTGGTCATAACAGGTTAAGGTTGAAACTGATCGAAGTAATAAGCCAGCCAGCAACGATAAAAGTTACTTGTTTGTACATGAACCAAAACGACTTCTGGAATTTAAAATTGCTCACAGCACAGAGATGTCCAGATTACTGCCCAAATTTCGGCAATACTGTGTTTCCCCTACGATAATCTACAAAATAGGGTGATGATCCCCTGTAACTTCACGTTAACAGCCAATGTATTTGTATTATAAGAACAGCTTAACATAATTTTATAAGATGCCTATACATAGAGTGTGATCCATAAAAAATGCTACAGCAAAAATTTGGATACTTGAATAAAAAGATATGTTCCAAGTCCTAAGTAGTCCAAACTTTTAACGAATTTCAAGTTGTCTAAACTTTTTTGTATGTCCAAGAGGGATTAAAAGAGGACTTTTTCTCTCCCCTCTTGGACTTAAAACAAATTTCTGCCAATGCATTTTTATAGACCGCCCTAAAAACTTTGCCATTGCGGCCCCGTCCATTCAATCCCTGCTTCATTCTAGTCGTGATCCTGCATAAGCAAATTTAGACATTTTGTTTTCTTTTTTTGATTCTAGGTCAAAGACTGCATCTCCCATGGAACCACATCATATTTTCTCCCAGGCAACTTTTATCGGTTCTAAGGCAAAGACAAACAAGTCATGCCGGAAAGCTTATCCAAGCTGCCCTTACACTATGGAACTCATGAACAAAATGTTACAGTGGATTCATCAACTACAACTAGTAGATTTAAAAGCAATAATAAAATTTCTCAAAACGGTAATAGGACTGAACCATACTGCCAGAACTACTTCAAAGCCAACTATGTTTCATACCACAGCAGTTAATTTAGTCCACACTAATAAAAGTTAACAGCTTACAGTATATCCCAAGAATAAACCTCTCAACTATAACAAGAATTGTGTACTTTGATCTATAAAACAATATTTTAATCATTGGCTCGAGTCTATACAAGGTCGAAAGGTTGTGCAAGTGTTATGTTGTAAGTCTCTTTATATGCTCTTGTCATGAGACAAATTGGGACAAATGCTGTGGATCTCACTGCCCGGCTCCAGTAAATTCATTCAACATCTCCAGAATGTGATCTCATTGAGTTGACAACCAGCTCATGCAAAAATGGGCCTGGAGCCAGAATGTACCAGTCTGCCTTCCCCAGTTGTCCTTCATTTGAAGAAACGAAACTACTTTCTCGCTTTAAGGTCATTTACATGCAACGTAACCGTTTCTGTCTGTCCATGAATGACGAAAAGACCAAAACCAAGCTTGCTTCGTATCTCATATCTTAACAACTCCCTGACATCTCAGCGTGGCGAACAAAGACTACAAATTTAGGCCTACAGTGCACTGACAAAAGCGGGCGCTCACTTAAAAATTAACCTTTCTTTTCTTTTTGCATTTTGGTTTCCAAACGAAGGTGAATTTGCCACACAAGTCGAAGGGTAAGGCAAAAGTGAACGAATGCTTCACATCCTGACAGAATCGTTGAAAACTGAGGGGAAAACACCACCTGATACACCAGCCAATACCCGAGCACACCACAGTGATGCCACCATTGTTGTACGAAAACTAAGCAATTAAATAAACGTAATGAAGCGTAATAATATTGGAATTGAAAGTTACAACCCTGTGTCACTCTCAACAACCCCTTGCCCAAGGAGAGTTGCTTCATTTAAATCCCACCTTAAGGCCCCGTGTGCAGTTCACCCTGATGCAAGAAGTAAACGTGAGATTTAACAACAAAATACCCTTTTATTCTTTCCTTGTTCCAAAAAACCCAAATGGGTCAATACACTTTTTAGTATTAGTGTTGTCTAATAAACTTTTCCGAAACTTTAACAATTAACTTATTAACTAACTGTATATCACTAAATTACATTCATAACTTAAATTCATCACCAAGAAAAAGAAAAGAAAATATTAGGCCAGCCTAAAAATATTCACTTCAGCGTAACACATTTAACAACACCAGACTCAACCGAGAAAAAGGTTTCAGCTTAGGCTACCAACCAGCAATTCTTACATCATCGGTAAATGTCTATAGGTCAAAACCAGTCAACCCCAATTCGTATGCACAAATTATTACCAAAAAGCTGCAAGGGAGCCAAACTCCCCACTTAACAAATTCTACACTTCAAATTACTGGTTCCGTTCTAACTACAGACAAAATGCTCAAGACCCAACAAATTAGGCTACCGACGTAGTTTAGTTTGTTTTATCAAAAATGCAACAGCATTAAAAATGTAAACTGCAAACTGCATTATTTCCACATTCGGGTCGAAATTAATTCTCCCCCCAAAGTTTAAGTCGAGTCTGCAAATTAAGCAAAATAACACACACAAACAAAATATACCCTAATAACCCTAACTTGGCGAAAGGTTAGGCATGGCACAGCGTTATTATTTATTTTTATTTTCTTCCTGTGAAATGTCAGCATAGCGTATTCGTTCTTTTAATTTCTTCTTTTTGAAATGTCAATACCAATTGGTTTTTTATTTCCCTTTTCCCTCCAAACCCTTGTTTGGGTAACAACCAAAACACGCCGAAGCTTCCCGAAGAACGTGGACCCAAAAGGTTTACGCAACATTTGAATGATACAGTTTCCCTTTCTACACAATTCTGATACTACTCACGGTTTCCTATGAATGAGGTGTTTGCCGGCAAACGTCATCTTTCACCTCCACCATGAACAGCATTCGAGCATCTTGCACCTCCACCATACAGCATACGACCATCTTTTTGCTACGAAAAGGCCGGCCAACTGAAGAACCAACGACGACAAATGTCCATGCCGATAGTTGGGGTCATGTTGTCAGCTTCCCACTGACCACGGAAATCGTCCCAGGAACAGCTCTGCAACGACCAACACGACGGAAAGGATAGAGCAATGCACTCTCAGGAAGGTGTCATGTCGAAGGAAATCTTTAGCCAGCATAAACGAACCTTACTGACTTCATAATTGATGGCCATGCAAGCCAAAGGCCGATCACCAAGTGTTTTTTTTTAAAACGGACGCTTGAAAATGAACAACGACATCACGTGCACCTGACGCCAGCCAGCCAACCAACGCCAGCCATGCCTCTAGCTACGATCGCCACCTATCAAGATTGTAGAAAAACTAATTACTAGCTTTGAATTACTAGAATTTGTAGCGATTTTTTAGATGGGGATTCTTGCGGTGCCGAATTGACAATAATGGGAGTATCCCTCCAGGATCCACTTTTGGCTGGTGGATTTTTGTTGTTATGAGTTGTAAGCTTTTTCTAATTTAAAATTATTAAAATAAAATGGGGAGGGAAAACAAAAAAACTTGTGTGCTAATTTTTGATTGTAGTGCACTATTGAGTTGCGTTGTGTTCGTAGCTAGTATTTAGTTTTCTACAGTCTTGATAGGTGGCGATCGTAGTTAGAGGCATTGCTGGCGTCGGTTGGCTGGCTGGCGTCAGGTGCACGTGATGTCGTTGTTCATTTTCAAGCGTCCGTTTTAAAAAAAAAACACTTGGTGATCGGCCTTTGGCTTGCATGGCCATCAATTATGAAGTCAGTAAGGTTCGTTTATGCTGGCTAAAGATTTCCTTCGACATGACACCTTCCTGAGAGTGCATTGTTCTATCCTTTCCGTCGAGTTGGTCGAGTTCCTGGGACGAATTCCGTGGTCACCCCAAGTATCGGCATGAACATTTGTCGTCGTTGGTTCTTCAGTTGGCCGGCCTTTTCGTAGCAAAAAGATGGTCGTATGCTGTATGGTGGAGGTGCAAGATGCTCGAATGCTGTTCATGATGGAGGTGAAACACTTCATTCATAGGAAACCGTGAGTAGTGTCAGAATTGTGTAGAAAGGGAAACTGTATCATTCAAATTTTGCGTAAACCTTTTGGGTCCACGTTCTTTGGGAAGCTTCGGCGTGTTTTGGTTGTTACCCAAACAAGGGTTTGGAGGGAAAAGGGAAATAAAAAACCAATTGGTATTGACATTTCAAAAAGAAGAAATTAAAAGAACGAATATGCTATGCTGACATTTCAAAGGAAGAAAATAAAAATAAATAATAACGCTGTGCCATGCCTAACCTTTCGCCAAGTTAGGGTTATTAGGGTATATTTTGTTTGTGTATGTTATTTTGCTTAATTTGCAGACTCGACTTAAACTTTGGGGGGGGGGGGAGAATTAATTTCGACCCGAATGTGGAAATAATGCGGTTTGCAGTTTACATTTTTAATGCTGTTGCATTTTTGATAAAACAAACTAAACTACGTCGGTAGCCTAATTTGTTGGGTCTTGAGCATTTTGTCTGTAGTTAGAACGGAACCAGTAATTTGAAGTGTAGAATTTGTTAAGTGGGGAGTTTGGCTCCCTTGCAGCTTTTTGGTAATAATTTGTGCATACGAATTGGGGTTGACTGGTTATGACCTGTAGACATTTACCGATGATGTAAGAATTGCTGGTTGGTAGCCTAAGCTGAAACCTTTTTCTCAGTTGAGTCTGGTGTTGTTAAATGTGTTACGCTGAAGTGAATATTTTTAGGCTGGCCTAATATTTTTTTTTCTTTTTCTTGGTGATGAATTTAAGTTATGAATGTAATTTAGTGATATACAGTTACTTAATAAGTTAATTGTTAAAGTTTCGGAAAAGTTTATTAGACAACACTAATACTAAAAAGTGTATTGACCCATTTGGGTTTTTTGGAACAAGGAAAGAATAAAATAAAAGAATTAAATCTCACGTTTACTTCTTGCATCTGGGTGAACTGCACACGGGGCCTTAAGGTGGGATTTAAAGGAAGCAACTCACCTTGGGCAAGGGGTTGTTGAGAGTGACACAGAATTGTAACTTTCAATTCTAATATTATTACGCTTCATTTTGGGGGCCTGTCTGCTAATTTGAACCCGGTTGTTTTTGTGGTTGGTTTGTGTGCAGTTTTGCTGGGTGCAAGTTGGAAACCTTAGGCCCATTGAGAAAATATATATATATATATTTTTTTTTTCTTCAGAAAGGCGTTTATTTTTTTGTGGTGGACTTAATCAGGAATTGGCAGTTGTAGGAACCATTGTCTTTCGTGTAGGAATTATTTGGATTGGCTTTGAGATAGTTGTGAATAGATGCGTAGGTCTACTCCAACAGCAAATTTTCATAGAGTATTAAGGTGTATCCTGGGGGCTTGGGCGTTAACTTGTTTTTCTGTGGAGAGTTTTAACATGGCAACTCCTACGGGAAGAGGACACCACAATGAAATTCAGTCCCCTGATAACACTTCAAATCCTTCAAATCCAGAAGTTGGGTCTAACGATAACGTGGGAGGAAGGTTGGCTATTTTTCCTAGAGGTCGTGGTAGGACGCCTAGAGGTAACATGTAGGTAACAGTCAACTTGGTTGAATATGAGAGATTAAAAGAAGTTGACCAAAGGGTCTCTGGTCTTAATCGGGGATCCCAACAGCCTATGCATCCCCCCTATTTAGGCAGTAGTCAGGTGCCCGTTGGTCACTTAGGAGCTGTTGGTGGTCAGTCAGCTTGGTTTCCAAAGATTGTTGTGGAGCCCTATACAGGTTCCCCTACAGGTCCAGGACCAAAGGAATTCCTTATTCGTTTACAACAACTCAAAATCGTTCGGGCTGTTCCTGACAGGCTCTTTCTAGATCGTTTTGTGACCGCTCATCTCAAGAATGAAGCTTTTGAACGGTACTTGTCGCATCCTGTATTTCAAACTTGGGTAGAATTCAAGAATGAATTAACTCGCCATTTTCAACTGCCTAATCATGATGTCATGATATATGACAGGATTATTGACCGCAAATAGAAAGATGGAGAGTCGGTTGCAGCTTATGCTGAAGAAATGTTGAAGTTTTTTAGGCATTTGCTGACACCTGCCTCTGAACTTCATAAAATAAGGTTCATCTCTCGTAATATGTCCCAAACCCTAAGAATTATGCTCAGTACCCAGTCTTATGATACTTACTGTAAGAGCATTAATTGCCGATGCTCGACGGGTTGAAGCCTCCGTTGAGTCCGGACCAACCGAACACATACCCAAGCCTGTGGTTTCTGTTACTTCGTCTGGGAGTAAGCCCAGTTCTAAACCGCCAACCAACAGAGTGTGCTACATTTGTGGTGAGTCAGATCATTTCGCCAGGTCGTGTCCACAACGACGTGATACTGGTCAGGGTACTCGGTCATCGAGAAACGGCAGGGGGGCTCCTCCAGTCCCCAGAGAGGGGCCCCAGTAAGTAGTTTGCATTCTCCAAACAAGGGTGGGCCTCCTGGTGTTAAGTTGGAGGGTCCTACTCCAGGTAAACCGGCTTTGGTTAATTGCACTATTGCAGGCTCGGAAGTGATAGCTCAGTGGGATGGTGCATCTCCATACACGATTGTAGCCCCTTATTTTAAACAGTTGCTTGATCAAAAGAGTGTCGTCATTCATCCTCTGGAGGAAGTCGTTTGTTCAGCTGGTGGGCAGACTTTTCCTACTCTTGTGTGGGAAAACTCAAATTTCGGGGGGGGGGGGGGGGGGGGTGGATTCACAAAATACCACTGGTGACTAACTACTTCTTTCCTTTACTGGCTTCTGTTTGCGGTCTAGGGGTATTTTGTTCTCGCTTATCCCTTGATGGTTTGGACGGGAATGGCTTAGTAGTAAGCCTGCGGGGGGGGGGGGGGGGGCGTGGTTGACTACTCAAAGGATTAAGACGCTCTAGGCAAGTTAAAGTTTCAACCTAGACCCTTCGTACACTTTCACTCAAACCCCCGAACATTCAATTTTAAACTCTGCAATTGCAATTCATGGGCAAACGACACTGTACAAAATAGCTTACATTTATTATAAACATTAAACTCTTTACAATGATAACACATGGATGTTAAAAGAATTATTCTCATTAAAATAAAACACCGATGTACATTTGCCGAGGGGTTCAGTAATAATATTTCCCTCTCACACGGGTGCTCGCATCGTTTTCTTCATATGCTACTGGCCACCTAATCCATATATCCCATGGTGGACACTTCGGGTACTATTAGATGCAACGGATAGTGGCTTATGCAACAAAACAGGAGAAAGAGCAAGGAATTAGTTGCACAGTTCAAAAAATTATCACTTGGTCGTCTTCAACCCCTTCGACTTCGAATGCCCCACGCTCTTCTAACTCAAAGCTCATTAACAGGCTTGCTTCTATTTGCGCACAGATAAACTATGCAGAACTACGGATTGGACACCCCAACCAAAAGGTGTATAGCACTCAAATCGCCAGTATATGCTCCCACTCCAACTTCACCGAGTACTCTTATGAACCATCTACTTAGTCATAGTTGGAAAGGAATAATGGGTAGAATATTCACCTTCTGCTTCCAATCTCTTCCATGATCCCTAGGTGCTACGTCCTGTAGTGTAGGAAACCAGACAGATTTGAATCAAGTCCCAATTGAATTTAGGCGTTCCCGGCTTTTTCGTGGGCGTCCATTAGCATGGCTGGCGTGGGCTACGGAATGGGTTGTCAGACCAAAGATTCCACATCGCAACCTCTCGAGGACATTCGGTCGATTCTCTTTTTCATGTGCGACGCGCACTTTTATCCAGTGGGGAAAATTAGCATACATCGCTCATGATACACATAATATAATAAAAAACAATGAACACAACTTACATCAAAATAGGTTAATTAACCCAGTTGGTCAAAATGCTGGGAAATTAGAAATAAATTTGATACATTACTTACTAAATTAAAGAATAATATTACAAGATAACCACTCAACAAGGCCCATCGAGAGGCAACAGCACAGGCTCCCACAAGAACCAGACGTATCAATCAAACCAGTGCGGGGGAGGGTGGCAAGCTAACGGCGATTCGGCAATACGATCAGCCATGCTCCCCACGGAGTGCCAGACATTCAAAAAAAGGCCAAATTCAAAATTTGAGAAAGAAAATTTTCCCACACTTGGATGGGCTATGGTGAGGATGAAACTTCCGGGCAAAGAGTTCATACACCCAGTGGTCATTGCTGAGAAACTTGCGCACTCTTGCCTCTTAGGCTCCGACGTCATGGAATTATACGGGGCAGTTGTCATTATGAAAGATAGTCAGTGGTGTTGGCTGAAATCGTTGAGTATAAGGTTTCCTTTCGTAGGCAGTCGGGAAGGTAGGCCTTCAGTGAATTTAATTGCCTCTCGGTCTTTGGTGGATCGTATTAACCAGGCAAATTTGGGTGACGACCAAAAGGAAGTAATGTATCAAAAAAATTCCCTCAAGTGTTGTGTGATGAACCCGGTCGAACCACACTTATTGAATATCACATAGCTACGAGGGATCATGCTCCCATTGCATCCACTTACTACAGAATGTCTCCTAAGAAGCTCAAGGCCTTGGATGCGGTTCTCGATGAGATGATGGAAAGGGGTCAGATTGTGCCGACTCAGGGACCCTGGGTGTCTCCCGCTTTCCTTCGGCCGAAGAAGGACGGGGGATGGCGTTTTTGTGTCAATTACCAGAAGCTTAACTCCGTTACGGTCAGGGATAAATATCCCCTCCCCAGAATCGATGAATTAATCGATATAATTGGTCAACCTAAGTAAATCACTACTTTAGACCTGCGAAGTGGGTTTTGGCAGGTGCCCTTGGACGAAGAGCTTCAGACCAAGGCTGCGTTCATCTGTTCTCGTGGTCTTTTCAAGCCCACCGTGCTCATGTTTGGCCTTCACAACTCGCCAGCCTCGTTCCAGAGGTTAGTAAACCATCTTATGTTGCATCTTCAGGCGGCTGGAGTGGTCGCTTATATTGATGACATCATCATAGCGTCGCAGGATTTCGAAACCCACGTTAAAACTCTAACAGAGGTGCTATCGCGCTTGCAGTCTGCTGGTTTAACCTTTAATACTGACAAAGTTCAGGTGTGTCAGTCCGAAACAAAGGTGCTAGGGGTCATTATCTCTATGACTGGTGTTCGTGTCGATCAGGAAAAAGTTGAGGCTGTCGTCAATACTCCCACACCTAGTACGGTAAAACAAGTTCGACAGTTCCTGGGGTTGACATCCTATTATCGGTGTTTCATCCCCGGGTACTCACATGTTTCATCCCCGCTTAATCGCCTGTTGGACTTGGGACGCCGTTGGGAATGGACTACCGAATGCGAAGATGCCTTCAGACAACTTAAGGATCGCTTGTGTTCAGCTCCGGTGGTCCAGGCACCTAACTTCGACTGGCCTTTCGTGCTGCATACAGATGCGAGCGCCATGGGTCTAGGTGCGGTGCTGTTTCAGAAGGACCCCAGTGGTAAAGAGGGCATGAGAACCATTCAGTATGCCAGCCGGGCATTGAGCGCTGCTGAGAAAAAGTACTCCACAGTTCAGAGGGAACTTCTTGCGATCGTGTGGGCGGTTGAGAAGTTCCGTCCCTACCTGGAGTTGGGCCATTTCACTGTCTATTCTGATCAGAAAAGCCTGCAGTGGGTTACCACTGCAAAGGATCCCACAGGTCGGTTGGCGAGGTGGGTCATGCGGTTGCAACCCTACGACTTCACCATAGTCTACCACCCTGGGAAAAGTAACTCCGTGGCTGATGCACTGTCTCGCTCC
>JAHWFP010236643.1:1966-12351 GCA_023313725.1 Lithobius niger
CCCCCCCCCCAACACCCTCTGTGTATTTGTACTTTTTTTTTTTATGTCGTGCAACAGAAAGAATATGTTTCAATAATAATCGGCCAGATACAGTGCCATGTTGCTGTGACGTATCTGAGATCAAGCCTTGTTCGTTGTCTGATCAAGTACTGTTAGCAGCTGCTGGAGTCGGAGCCACGAAATTCAATCCTATACCACGAGCCACGGCTGTTTGCAGTGATGTCTTCGTGAGTGAGCCACTCACGAACGAGAACAGCGGGTCTTTGGCCGTCTGAGTGGACTGGCCCAGTCACGTGACACGTGTGTCACAGCAAAAAGCTTTGTCGCGTGGTATAGCCAGATATGATATGTCAATGGTGGCCAGGAATGCGAGACCTTGGGCTGTTTCTTTGTTTGCCAAACATATTAACCTGATAATTTTAGCATTACATTGTCCTCAATTAATGTCTCTCTGGAGGTTTTTAAGTTGCTTGTAGACGCCTGCTTGCATAACCCTCTGCACATGCGTAGGCCTCCCTGTATAAGCGAGAGCGTGGTCGGTCTCGGCATTTATTTTCCTCCAGAGGTACTTACGCGTCACCTCGTCTCCCGCCTTTCGGCCTGGTTTTCGGATTTTCCCTTTCAGTCATCTCCGACGATGGAAGCTGCACTTTCGGTCATCGACCCACCCTCGGATGCTGTGCTCTCCCGACCGTTCGCATCTACCGCTGCGTGCCCGGCACTGAATGGGTCGTGCATGTAGCCAACGACGACGACGACTATTCGTTTCAAGACACGCTCCGCCTCCTCCCGTCCTTTCGATCTTGGCAGAAGTTTTAAAACACGCAAGCATTCATCTCCCCTTTCGGTCAACCCTAACGCACCGTTTCCCGCCGCTTACATCAAGCCCTGAAGCTTCAAACGCCTGCCGCAAAACACATTCATTTTTCCGGACATCAACACTGACGATCCGACTATCCCCCTGGTAACCTGGCTTAGTCCGGGACGTTCATATCGTCAACGACGCTGTCGTTTTCCCCGTCACCTGAAATTGTTTTTTTTTTTTTTTGTCTTTCAGTCATCTCCTTGCAATGGAAACTTGCCTTTCGGCCACGGATGCTGTACTCCGTCGGCACTGTCGAGGAGTGGCACTCGGCGTGTCGCCGCAGTCGCCGTGAGGAGGTTGTGTTGGCCCGTTTGCGAATTGGTCACACCCGACTTACTCACTGTTTCCTTTTGCGGGGGGTTGACCCTCCTGAATGTTCTTGGTGTCGACGGCCACTTACGGTCCGGCACCTACTTGTTGATTGTCGCCATCTTGATGGTGTTCGTCTTCGGTTCCATCTTCCGCATGACATTGCGCGTCAGTTGGGCGATAAGTCTGTCCTCCTGTCCGGTGTTTTTCAATTTTTGCAGGAGGTACAGATGTATGACAAGATTTAGATTAGGGGTTTGAATAACATCTCTGTAATGTGTGGTGCAGTGGCAACCCGGACCACTGCACTGTGACTGAGGTTGGCGCTAATGACCAAGCTGTCGACGCGCCATTAAGCCTCATTCCCCCCCCCTCCGTCCTGCTACAACTTCAACCGTCCACGACGACCGCTGTGCGCCCGGATTAGTCCGGGACGTTCATGTCGTAAACGACGCAGATGTCTCCCCGTTACCAGAAATTTGGATTTTTGTCTTTCGGTCATCAACTTGTGAGGGAAGCTAGCCCTTCGGTCATCACTCAGGCCACGGATACTGTGCTCTCTCCTACTGCTACCCCGTCCATCCACGACGACCACTGCACGTCCGACTTAGGCCGGGTCGTTCATGTCGTCAACGACACAGACGTTTCCCGTTACCAGATACTTGGATTTTTGTCTTTCGATCATCTCCTTGCAATGAAAACTGCCGTTTCGGTCATCACTCCGCCACGGATGCTCTCTCCTGCACTGCGATCGTCCACATCGACCGCTGTATGCCCAGTTTTAACCGGAACGTTCATATCATCAACAACAAAGACGTTTCCCGGCTGCAAGAGACCAACACGCACGTTTGTGTTGCGTCTACGATTGATCATTAAAGACATAAACGCCTTTCGCGAATCTCTGTCTCCGCCACCAAGAAGCATAAGCCAAACACACAGCAAAGCAAGCAAGCGCAAACAAGCAAACGCAAGCAAAGCAAAACAATCAAGCAAAGCATAGCAAGCGAAGCAAGCAAGCAAGCAAACCATAGCAAGCAAAGCATAGCAAGCATAGCAAGCATAGCAAGCAAGCAAAGCGTAACAAGCAAAGCAAGCAAGCAGAGCAAGCTCAAGCAAGCTAAGCAAGCAAACAAAGCAGGCAAAGCAAGCAAAGCAAACTAAGCGTACACCTCGGCGACTACCATCAGCTGTCTATGGAACTCTCGGTCGAAGATCAAGCCAACAGTTGCTGTCCACTACTGCTCGTCTCAATCGTGGCTAAACCCACGTATCGAGTGAAAATCAAGTCCACTGTTGCTGTCCACTACTGCTCGTATCACTCGTGGCTAAATCCCACCTTTTGACTGAAGAACCAAGACGGAAGCCGTCTACACCTCCTGTCGCTTGTCTCGACCGTGGCTAACCCCACGTTTCGACTGAAAATCAACTCAACACTTGCTGTCCACTGCTGCTCGTCTTACTCGTGACAAAAACTACGTTTTAAGTGAAGAACCAAGACGGAAGCCATCCACACCTCCTGGCGCTTGTATTGACCATGGCTAACCTCACGTCTCGAGTGAAAATCAAGTCAACACTTACTGTCCAATGCTGCTCGTTTCACTCGTGACAAAAAAAAACACGGTTTAAGTGAAGAACCAAGACGGAAGCCGTCTACACCTCTTGCTGCCTGCTCGACCGTGGTTCACCCCACGCCTCGAGCGATAATCAAGTCAACCGTCGCTGTCTACAGCTGCTCGTCTCACTCGTGGCTAAACTCTTGTTTTGAGTGAAGAACCAAGACGGAAGCCGCCTACACCTCTTGCTGCTGTCTCGACCGTGGTTCACCCCACGTCTCGACCGAAAATCAAGCTAACGGTTGCTGTCCACTACTGCTCGTCTCACACGCGGCTAAAACCACGGTTTAAGTGAAGATCCAAGACGGAAGACGTTGCACATCTTGCTGCTTGTCTCGACCGAACGAAAATCAAAACAACAATTGCTGTCTACTGCTACTCGTCTCACCGTGACTAAAACCCAGGTTTTGAGTGAAGATTCAAGACGGAAGCCGTTTGCACCTCTTGGAGCTTGTCCCAACTATTGCTGTCCCCATGTCTCCAGTAAAAAACAAGATATACAGCTGATGTCTACATTCATACTCGTCTCGTTCGTGGTTAGAACCCACCGCTTGACTGAAGAATCGAGTCAGGACTGCCTCCATCCTTGGCTGCTTATCTCGACCATGGTGGACCTCGCGTCTCGAGTAAAGACAACAGTTGCCACCCACTCTAATTGCGGCTCATCCGTGAGTAAAACCATGCTTTTAAATGAAGAATCAAGTCGGACGTCGTCTTCACTTCTTACACCTTCTCTCGACCATGGTTTACTCCACGTCTCGTGCGGAAATAATTACACCTGTAGCAACCCACATCGTTGCTTGTCTCAAACCTGGCTAACCCCATGTTTTGAGTAAAGAGTCAAAACGGATCATGCTCTCCCCTCTTCCGGAATCTCGACGATGGCTGACCCCAATTCCCGGGTGAAGATTAAGACGGTCATGGTTGTCTACACCAACGCTTACCTCATTCGTGACCTTAAGCCACGAATTGAGTGAAGTTCTCAAATCAGATAACGTCTTCATCTCAGGCCGCTCACCTCGACCGTGACCAACCCCACATCACAAATGAAGACCCATACAACTGTAGCAGTCCACACTGATTCACGTCTCTTTCGTGGCTAACCCCACGTCTCGAATGAAAAACAACAACCATCGCTTTTAACACCAAGACTTGTCTCACTCGTGGCTAAAAACCCACGTTTACTGCAAAGCCCCAAGACAAACGCAACTTTCTCCTCTGACAGCTCGTCTCGACCGTGCCCACACTGCTTCGGAAAGCCGAAGAAAGTCAAAGCCTCTTCCATCTAACAGCTTCCCCTACTTGATGGCACCATGTTCTTACACGTACTATCCTTCCTAGTCGTCACCCCAAGAACCCTCCCTCTTCTTCCAGATCTTCTGTCTCAACAAAAGGACTCGGAACTTCACCCAAACGTTCCCAGCATAATCCTCCACGCGTGGCTACTATCACCAAACTCCTCAAGAAGGCTGGAATTCATCAAGATGATGCCACCCGGATCACTTCAAAGCCACCAGAGAATCAACAAACAGGATGCATGACAGCCACTGGACCAAATGGGTTCATGGGTGTTTCACAAGGAAAATCAATGCAACCAATCGCTCTACCCAGACTTTTAAGATTCCTCACTGACCTTTGCGACATTGACAAACTCAAAGGCTAAGCAATCCTTGCTTACCGTTCGGCCCTAAACTCGGCATTCGAAGCAGCAGACAAGACCAACCTTCTCGATGTTTACCGAACTTCTGGTCCTCTCCGTTCCTCCGAAAATGAACCGCCCAACAACGAGAAGACTTGTCATAGACTGGGACTTGTCAACCTTTCTACGTTTCCCATTCGAAGCCCCCTACGTACCAATATAAGACAGCATCCTTCACCTCCTTACCAGGGAAACTGTCTCCCTCGTCACACTCGCAGCAAATGCCGCTGTTCCGCAATACAAGCCCTTTCAGCAGACCCAGTCTACTGCCAAACTTCTCTCCGGTCACCCATAGCAGGATTTCGAGCCTAGACTCAGAAACCATCCGAACCACCAAAACCCATAACCTTCCCAGCCCTCTCAACCTTGTCAGGGAACGGGCCAGAACATTACGATGTCTCATCCGAGGACGATGTTTCTACCTCACGAGAACTCAACACGAACTCATCCATAGAGACAGACATCAACTTTCCCCGTACATCATGGGCACTCCACAACTCCATCCCAATAGAAGAAATTCTACAAGCCGCATCCTGGCGTCACTCTACGACATTAACCTCCCACTACCTGAGGAACATGTCAGAAGAAGGAAAAGGACTACACCGGCTGGGACCAATCGTCGCAGCCAGAACTGTGGTCAAGCCCCCTTAAGCTCAATCAGAACGAAGCAGAAGCAAGCCATCCCAAGATGGAAGCAAACCAACCAAAGAAGGAAGCAAGCCATCCATAGAAGGAAGCAAGATCCAAATTCCTGTTTCACCACCCTGTTCTGAATAAAGTGCACATTTTTTAAAGAAAATTTTTGGGGGAAGCCTGCTTGCAACCCGGGGTGCCCCGTCAGGTCGGTGCCCGCCACCATTTCTTGACGAGGTCTGCTGATAATGCTAAAATTATCAGGTTAATATGTTTGGCAAACAAAGAAAGAACGTTTTGCCGGCCCCCAGCCAGGCCGGCTAAAAATGGTTTCTTTTTTGCCTAAACATACTTAACCTAAGCCCGCCCTGTCTCCCCTCTCGAGTCACCTTAACTTAAAAAGGCAACTTAAAAACCTCCAGCGAGACATTAATTGAGGACAATGTAATGCTAAAGTTATCAGGTTAAGTATGTTTAGGCAAAAAAGAAACCATTTTTAGCCGGCCCGGCTGGGGGCCGGCAAAATGTTCTTTTATGATGTTACTTCTGCCGATACCGGTCGCCGTTCACCTACCGGGCACTGTCAGAATGGCCCTTGAATTAAAGCCTGCCGTTTATCTTAAAATTTTTTTTAAAATAAGAGAAGTTTGTCGTCAAATGAAAAGATTTGAACAGTTTTTAATTGTATACAATGCCAAAAATATTTTCAGATAAAGTAGCAGCTAGCAAATGTTATCTTTAAATCTACAGAAAACATTTATTTTGGAACACAAATGTCACTGTTTGTAAATACGTAAATTAATAAAACGTAACTATTATATAAAATGTAGATAGGGCCTAATCTGATTGTGTAATACAAAATGTAAATGTTTGCCTCGTTAGAAATGCATTGCCACTTTAACAATAGTTCATGTAAAATTATGAAAGTGGGAAAAATACCGATGGTTTGACCTTTATCCCGCAGTAATGATCATTGCTGATAGTATGAATACCTGGTAGAAAATTTTACCGGTTTTTTAATCGCCCTGGTAGAAAATATTCTTAGTTTTTTAAATGCCTTGGGAACAGGTAAGGGAAAATGTTTTAAAATCGTGGTTTTATTCCTGTTTTATTTCATGTAGCAGTCTGTGAAAAAGAAAAGGAAAAAACGGAAAAAAACAGAAGCTGTTTAAAAGTATACTGTAAGGTCAAACCTTTATTTATGGAATAAATTTCTACAAAATCAGCGTCAAAATACCTCTATTTTACTGACGTAGACAGAGCTGCAGTCTGGGCGGGGTAGGTGTATAGGGTTATAATGCGATATTAGGTCACATAACCCCCTCCTTCCGGTCACGTGATAAAAGTGGGGGTAATAATGCACTTCTGGTCGCCTGATGAAAAGTAGGGGTAATGACGTCACTTCCGGTTTTTCGTCAATCGAGGAGGGTGCCTTTTGCTACCTTTTCTCCTCCATTTTTTGTCAATATGGAGGGGTTGCTTTTCTTCTACCTTTTTTTTAGATCACAAACAAACCAGTCACGTGATCAAAGTGGGGGGGTGTCACTTCCGGTCACGTGATCAAAGTGGAGTGAAACTTCCAGTTTTCGTCGATCTGGAAGATGGTGGGAAAGTGCCTTTTGCTGCCTTTTTTCGTTTTCGTTAATCTGGAGGATGGTTGGAAAGTGTCTCTTGGTACTTTTCTTCGTTTTCATCGACTTCCTGTTATGACATCACTTCCTGTTATGATATCACTTCCTATATGGCGTCACTTCCTGTTATGACATCACTTCCTGCATGACATCAGTTCCTGTTATGACATCACTTCCTGTTATGACTTCACTTCCAGTTATAACATCACTTCCTGTATGACACCACTTCCTATTATGACATCACTTCCTGTTATGACATCACTTCCTGTAATGACATCACTTCCTGTTATAACATCACTTCCTGTTATGACATCACTTCCTGTTATGACGTCCTTTCCTGTATGACGTCACTTCCTGTTATGACATCAATTCCTGTTATGACGTTACTTCTGGTTTGATGTCACTTCCTATTGTTACCCATGATGCATCACACCAAAGAAGTTGGTGTAGTTCCAAAAATAAAATAAAAATTGACATGGTTCCAAAAATAAAATAAAAAGTTGGCGCAGTTCCAAAATAAATTTTTTTACGAGTTGAGCCCTATATAAGGAGAGACCCAACGAAGAAAATTCAGTCCAGATGTAGTTCTGGACTCGAACACACGGCCTCCCAGCCTGGGTGCAGTTGGGCAGGTCTTCATGCACCATATCAATAGGGAACCTGCACCAAAATTTTCTAAGATTTTCTAAATATTTTTCTAAGTTTTTTTCTCAGCTTCATGTCAATGTCACATGAGCAACTTCACGCTAATGTTATATGAACAACTTCACGCTAATGTCATATGAACAACTTCCCATATGTCATATCAGCTAATTCGTGTGTGGGGATGTAATAGATACACTAAACGAATCTAGATCGTGGTGGGAACAAGTTTAAAACGTACAGAATACGTTCATCATTAGGATTTTGAAGGATCCCAATAGGTTCTTTACTCTCATGAGACTAAATATTAACGGGTGTACATCGTATCCGAAACACCAACGTGTGATCATGAGTCCATGAAAATTCCGTAGGAACGATGAGTAACACACTTCTATTAGGGTGGTGTCCTAGCGTTTGACCGAGGACAGAGACTCGCCTCGACCACCCTTGGAACTAAACACCGAAAACTTTCAATTTCAAAAACCAGATGGCGCCAGTAATATGTGCTTTTTAAAACTTCAGTATCATTTACAGCTTGTTTGTGGGCTCTCAATGTTATTCATAAATTCTTATTTAAAGTATTCTTTGGAATTCTCAGACGAATAAAATTTATTAAGCTATATTCTAAACAATTTTCGGTATTATTTTAAGCAATCACGAAGCAGTTTGGTTAAAACGAACGCCATGATATGTGTTATTTAATGTGCCACTCGTGCTTCAACTAAAAAAGTGAAATCTTCCAAGTCAACTGCCAGAAAGGGACAGACGAAGAAATTCAACTTTATAAACAACAAGAAAATAGTTTGATAATATGGCAAAAAATGTTTGCTCACTTGGTGCAATTATTTTGTTGGTGGTCCGTGTTCATACTGGAGATAAGCCCTAAACAGTAAAATGTGTGGTAAGGCATATCTACGATTATCTGTTGCACATTTTAAGTCGAAAGACAGGAAGCTGATTATATCTAAAGTGTGACACGTCGTATTATGATTTGTGAGATTTTCTGCTGCATTTTCTACATTCTACGACAAAACAGTGAGAAAGTGTTTAAATGTGGAAACCGTAGTAAAGCCTTTTAACTGAAGCTCATGTTTAGTTGCGTTTGGGGGCGAGAAGTGTCTTAATGTTTTTGTGACGAGAAGCCTATTAAAAACATAGTATGGGGTACTGCAGTTTCTGGTGAATGAGGCTTGTTGCAATGTAAATGAATTTTTCTACGGATCGTTCCTTAAATCAAGTTTGTAGTACCCAATTATCCTATTTAACGTGAATATCAGACGATGTATACTCGTATACAAAACGGTGTGAAAACCTGGAAAAGCAACCGTAGTGGTGCCCGCTTTTCATACATAATTAAAAGAAATAGACAACTTTTAAATGCCAGATATTTTTATTAGTATCTGTTTTCAATGTAAGAAATATTACAATGCATAGTCAACGTTTTTTTAATGAGACACTTAAGTGAACATTAAAAAAAACTACAATTTCGTTGTAAAAGTCTGTGTAGCAATATAGTCGAATGGTAAATGGTGTAAAACCCTTGAAGTGTGAATTGTATGCTGCAGCATTTTTATTGAGAAGCCGTTTATTATCTACAGTCGAATTCTACTCTAGCTGATTTTGTAGGGTGTGTGCTACTTCAAATACTAAGCTTCAGCAGGTCCCCTTTTCAGCAAAATAATGAATGATATTAAAAAAAAATTCGTATATTTTATAAAAAAAAATCCTGTAACTTTTCGTGTTTTTTTTCTTAATTGCTAGAAAATTTTTATTCGTCGCATTTACATGACACAGTGCAAGAGCGCATTTTTTATGGTACTTCTACTCCAAAGCAGGGGGAGGGGGGAGGAAGGCTCCTGCTTCAAAATCCTTTGCACATTCATATATCTTTCAATTTTGGCGTCACAGTGCTAAAAATTGTTAAAAATATGAGTAATCTAAACTTGTCAGCCTAAAAAGTGTTCAGTAATGAGAAAGCGCCTCCGTTACGTTGTCCAGTGGCACAGACAAGAAACATTGTAGAGGGGGACGAATAAAGCCAGCTCGGGGTTTGGGGGAATGCTTCCCTAGAGCATTCCGAGGAATTGAAGCAATTTATAATAGTACATCACTGCCCAATCCTGCTTCTTTAGAGTACTTATTTATTTCACGTATTCTGGCAGAATTTCTGTAGCATTATGACACAAAGGCGGAAGAAGTATCGTTTGTCTTTGTTACACGAATTCTAAAATACTTAGTGCGTGACAGTGTATCTGCTTATAAATGAAGCTTGTTACAGTGTAGACGGATTCGTTCTGGCAATCAATCCTTAGAATTAAAATTGTAGTACCAATTTCGTGTTTAACGAATGTGAGACAAAACGTATTCCAGTACACAATAGTGGGAAAACCTTATAATGCAAATTTTCTAATGCCGCATTCTAACATATTTCAAAGAAGTCTCCTTTAAACTTTATTTTTTTTATAAACAACCAATTGTGAAGCACGTAATAATGATGTTGCATGGCATACGTTACTTTGATGAGACACTTAGAGCTTATTAACAAAGCTACACTTTCGTTGAACTTTTTGAAGTATCGTAAATTGAATGCGTAATGGTGTGAAGCCCTGGAAGTGTTAATTGTGTGATGCTGCAATTTTACTTCTACAGTAACTAATATCATTGAGTTCTTTTGCCTGTCGAGCAATGATGTAAATAACGAGGAGGGAAGAAAAAAAAAAAGAAGCCAAGGCGTAATTTTTTTTTTCGATATTGACCTTTAAACGTTTTATTTTGTTTGATAGCCATAATATACAGTATGCAAATGACGAAAATAGTCATTCAATAAAAATGAAGCGGTTGTGCGTTTCCTAGCAAGGGAGCGTAAAGGGGCCATTAAATTTGCTCCTCCCCAGAAAAAAAATTATTTACGCCATTTCTGTCGAGGTCAGGTGCAGCAGGACATTGAGGGCCGAATGCGATACGAGGGTCCTACCCCCTCCCCCACCCCCCCC
>JAHWFP010236643.1:14357-26492 GCA_023313725.1 Lithobius niger
GGGAGGGGGGGGTGGATTTGGAAAAAAAAAAGAAATCGCACTAGTTTTTTAGGGACTTTTCTTTTTTGGTGTTCCTTGCTACCTATGCTCCTCCCAATTATAGGACCGTTTTGTTCCAATGAAAAGGCAAAAGGAGATTTAGGTTGAAAAGGACATTTTTTACTATCCTGTTGACCGTTTCGTTGGTTGGGCAGAAAAAAAGAGCATTATTCGGTTAAATGTGGGCCAGGTGCCCCACGTAGCTACGCCCTTGCAGTGAAGGGGTAAAGGGGACCAATAAATTGGTCTCACCTGGAAGAGGGCTTCAGCTGGTTGAGGAGAAAAATTATTGCCAGCAAGCTTTAGGTTGTCGAATTTGAAAAGTGGCTATTGAGACTGATGGAATAGTAGCGAAATCTCATCTCTCAAAACATAAAAAAATATGCATTAATAATAGCAATTCCAGCTATAGTGATAAAAAATATCTTTCCCGGAAGCGAGGATGCGTTCAGTTTCTGCTGAGAATGCAGGACGGAGTGGGTTGGGGGCTGAGAAGCCCCAACTCAGAAATATTATATGGAATGGGGGGGGGGGGGGTGGTAAAGGAATACCTTATTTGAAAGGTCTTAATTTGGCGAGTAAAATGCCACAACGATAGCTTCGATACGTTGAACCCATCCAAAATGGCAGCCAGTCAAACTTTAGATATTTCCTCTGCATCCCTATGTATTACTCAGGCTAAAGACGTAGTAAAGAGACGTAGATGGCAGCAAAATGCTTTGTTCAATTTGATTGGATCACACCTACAACGTCTTTTGTTTTTTGAAACCCAGAGTGTGGGCCTTTCCAAGGAGGGGGCTAGGGAAACGCTGAGGCCCACACTCTGGGTTTCAAACCGCAGAAGATATGGGTGTAAGCCAACTAAAATGAACGAAGAAGCATTTTGCTGCCATCTATGTCCCTTTACGACATCTTTGGCCTGAGTAAGACGTAGGGATGCAGAGGAAATTCCTAATGTTTGACCGGCTACCCATTTTGGATGGGCTCAACCAGGAGCCAATAAAACGAGCCCCTCACATCAAAGAAAACAATCATGTTCATTTGTTCCTGGCTCAACGTATCGAAGCTATCGTTGGGGCACTTTATTCGCCTAATGAAGACCTTTCAAATAAGGTATTCCTTTACCCCACATTCCATTGAGAATTTCTGAGTTGGGGCAGGCGTAATGCCGATTGTACAAAAAAATAGATCCTTTAATCAAACTTACATTGCTAGAGTTTCACGGTTTTCTTTCAACACCTAAAAAGTTGTGAGGGTGTTCGGGACTTTTGGGACGCCCTGTATGGTGCCAACTACAGTCGCTTAAAAGTTCAATACCATATTCATACTTCACATCACAAATATTCAACGCACAATTAACTTTTATGATTTGAGGAATGCCAGAGAAAAAATATTTTCCTCATACATATTCTTTAAGTGTGTAATGATACATCACATTGGATGCCTTCAAAAATTAACCTGGTTGGATCAAGCAAAATCGTTGCTTCTACATGTCACGAATTAATATAATTTTTAACCCAAAATCGTGACTAGAACGATTCGTTATCGTATCGACTTTCATTCACGTGACAACAATACAGACAGTATTATTTTGAACATCAAGCAGGAATTTATTTACGTACTTGCTGTGTTTAAGATTTTTGCTGAACCTTCGTCCACCCTGCACCGAACATAACATTAACTCATCCACCTGACACAGCAAATTAATGCAAATAAATGCAACGGCCTCCGATTGTTTCTGTCTTGTTTCTGATTGGTCGGTAGTCGGTTCGTTTGCAGTTTTAGCTTCCTGTTCCCCCAGTTACCTTCAGGAACCAAACTCGACGACCATGGTTTGTTCAGTTGTCTAGTTTACTGCCTGAAGCATAATTTGAATAATATATGTACAGGTAATCGTCTAAATAGATCAAAGTACCTACGCCATTAGTACACACAACAGTATGTTTCTTCACAAACAGAGTTACGTAGGTCAGTTTTCAAAGGCACCCCTAGTTTGATCGTTTGCTACGTTTAACTCGGCACGAAAAGGCAGAATAAAACAGAGGGAAATACTTTCATGGGTAATTTCCTGACGTCGTTTTATTGATTTAGATTTAACAATCTAAGATCTGTTGTCGAATGGAACAGCCTGCCGGATGAGTGTGTCCAGAACACAGACCTCACTAGGTTTAAGAATTCTTTGGGAGCTTTTGGAAAGCTGTAGTCTTGCTGTTGTCCTCTTTGTTCTTGTTTTTTGTGCTTTTGTTGTATATTGTTTTGAATTTAAACTGATATGCACGTTAGTGCATTAATTTTAAATTTAAATTAATTATTAGATTTAGAGCGTTACCAAACTTTAAATTAAGAAAATTAAACGCAGTATAAAAAAGCGAAAAAATTCATTATTCAACTGGCTTGGTTTCCCCATCGTCCCGTTATGGTTTTTTTTTTCGTTTCTCAACTATTGGACCGCGTGTTTATTCACCCGCCCCTCCCCACACACACACACAGTTGGTGAGATTTGGTCCAAGTGGTGTAACTAAGGAACGAATTCTGGGAATGCAAGAATCAGGGTTTTTTTTTTTACAATTGACTTTATTTTTATCTTTTCTGAAGGTTCAGCGGTAGACCCTTTTATTTACGGAAAGCAGTATAAACTCATCGAGCGTAAGCAGAATTTCAAAAAAAAAAATGTGGGGGGCACACTTGAAGAAAGGGGGCATTTTGAGGAGTTTTTGACCTTGGATGAAACACTAAATTGGTTTTTCATCCAAGAATAATTATTAATTAGGGATGAGTTCAAATGCTTACGCACATTGGGGCAAGTGCTCCTGTCCGTCTACCCAAAATGCACTTTATTTAAACTCCATATGCCCTTTTACTGCCCTTGCCTCCCTATTGTGGAGTCAGGGAGTGGGAGCAGACAACAAACGGTACAGGGGTAAAATACAAAAGCAGCAAGCAATTCAGCCCTACTCCCCCAAAGAAAAATTTATTTTTTATTTTTTTTTTGGTGGGGGGTAGTTGCTTGCTACTTCTGTAGTTTTACCTCTGGAAAAAACAAAACGGTCCACGCCCCCCCTAAAAAAAAAATTAACTAATTTTTGTTCAAACTCTTGGGACAAAAAACGACCAAGGGGCAAAGTACAAAGAAGCAAGTTAGGGGAGGAGGGAGTTGCTTGCTACTTTTGTACTTTGCTGTTAGGCCGTTTTGTTATGCCCAGGAGGGCCGTTTTTTTTGCACACCCCCCCCACACCCCCCACTCTGACTCCCCAATAGGGAAGCAAGGGCAGGAAAACAAGGGGATTGGGAATTAAACAAAGGGCATTTTGAGTGAAGGGAAGGGGGGATACATGCCCCAATGTGCGTGTGCGGTTGACCTCATCCCTAATTAGTAATCAAATCTTGGACAAAACACTGGTTCAGTGTTTCGACCAAGGTCAAACCGCACGCTTTAACGAAAAAGCCGCAAAATTTTGCCATTTGTTTGACTAGTCCTACGTGACTTAGAAATGTACGAACTAGGAAAATCAGTCATAAAATATGAATTAAATTAGACAGATGTTCGACGTTTTTTTTCCCTTTGACGTAACGCTTTGATTGGAATTTACTGCGACACAAGAAGCAGCACCGTTTTTTAAAAGTTCAAAACTATTAATTTACGTGATCTTCCGGCAAATAAATAAGTTTATTGACGCATTTCGTTGTGTATATGAAATTAGTATGACTGTAAATTGGCAGCTGAAGGCCAGTTTTGAAAGCTGTAGGTTAACTCATGGACTCAAGGATCTCGAGTTTTTACTGCAAGATTTAAAGCTGAATGTTGGGCACGTGACCCTTAAAATTTACATGGAGGCAAGCGATAAATAACACAAGCTGCCAGGCCCCAAAGTTCTGCTTGCTTGGCCTATGGTCCCAGACGGGAGCGCTTGAATACCTACCGGAAATGTGATTTTGCAAGGTGCACACTGGTCCTGTTATTTTCAACGCTGAGCATGCGGCTTAAAGACAATCGCGAGTCTCTGGTGTCGTCCGTTGTGTTAGTAAATAGTTGAATGAGGAAGTGACAATTATGACAAAAACTTTAAATTTTTGGTAATTCTGATCTTTTTTGCTTTTAGTATCTTTAACAATTTCTGTTTTAATTCTGTTGCAGGGTACAGACTTTAGCAATGTTTCGCTCTCGGAAATGGCTTTAATTCTCGGTGTGTGTGCAACATTTCCGACCAGTAAGTTTTTTTTATTGGTAGTGTAGAAGTCCATTACATGGGAAGCAAATTTACAGCTGCAAAACTGTGATGAGCATAATAAAATTCTTTAAATTAACCCATTACAGTACAGGAACCATAAATAAAGCATGTAAAAATGGCAGATGTGGATTGTTTAGGAATCAGATTTAGGCGAACCCTCTTTGAGCCGAAAATATGTTGTTGATACAAATAAAAAATATGTAGTGGGATATAAAACTATTCATTGTTGTAACCTTATTACAAGAAAAGTTTGTTCACTGCTTGTTCAAAGTTTATCTTCCAAATGAAACTAAATTGATGATGACAGAGTAAAAGTGTGGGAATGTCAGCAAGTATATTTCAGCTATTACAATTTAAAAAAAGTTTGATGTATTAAAGACTAACCAAAAAATAATAAACAGATGTTGATTAACTCGAGGCAACTACTGACGACATTAACACAATACAGAGCATTGAAAAAAATATTAAAATTGAATGGCGTAGCTATAAAACGTACCGTTGCAAGATGTAATAGCGGTATCACAAAACGTACTGTACTGTGATGTGATGGTGGCCAGTGTACTTTCAGCTTCAGTTCTCTGTGTTAAATATATAGGGGAATACGGTCCATGGTGTTAATGGGTGTATCTATGGTTTCGATTCGCGATTCTGGTTCCGATCTGTATAGGAGGCGATTCTGGATATCGCATACTTAAAAGATGGGTGCAGGTCTTATGATATGTCGGACTGGCCCATCAAAATATAATGGCGGTGGTGCCATTTCATCTTGGTGGTGTACTAATTTGTTTAAAGGTACGTGGGGTTGGGTATGACGTATTAAAATGCATTTTAAGGAAGAAAATATATGTTTAAAGAAGTGTTCGCCATTAAACAAAGGTATGGTACATAGTGTTAAAGGGCTAGGAATGTGAGTGACGTGTAAGTCGCAGAATGTATTCAAAGAAGTGTCCGACATTGCATTGTAGTGTTTAGTTTAGTTTAGTTTAGTTTAGTTTAGTTTATTGAGCTTACGCGGTCCTGTACACCATGCGCTCAAGCCTAACCTACTTAATTGCTACTTACTAACACAAGAAAATCAAAGCAAATACAAAGAAGCAAGAAAACATAGAAACCAGCACAAAGCAAAGTGCCAGGGAAGCACCCAGTCACTTATACGGTGTGCAGGCTACAACAGTGATTTGATTTGATTTCCACTGCGTACAAAATTTCGGGATTAACAAGAGGAGCAAGCAACAAAACCGCAAAACGTCATCGAAGCTCGTCATCGCCTACATAGTAAAGCGGCCCGTGGCCCTGCTGAAGGCCAGTGCTCTACGGTAGCATACCCTTCCCTTCTGTACATGCGGGGGAACCCCCAGGATCACGGCCAGGGGATTGTCCCCCGGTTCAAGGTTAAAGTGCCGCTGTGCCTCCCAGAGAGGGCAATCACGCAGGAAGTGCAACACGGTCTCATCAGACGTACCACATTTACACACCGGAGAATGAGCCCACCCTAACCGAAAGAGGTGGGCACGTAGCTGAACATGCCCAGTGCGCAGCCTGGAAAGCAGACCTGCGCCATCACGAGACATCCCACCGAGAGCCTTAGGCTGTGAGACAGTTGGGTGTATCCTAAATAAAGTGCGACCAGTCAATCCCACAGACCATCGCTCCTGCCAAACCCTGCCGGACGACCTGACATAAGCCGGTCGGAGGTCCCTGGGTCCAACCGCAAAAGACAAAACTGGGGCAACCTGGTGAGAACCACTCTTGGCCAATTCGTCGGCCAGCTCATTCCCGAACTCACCACAGTGAGCACGGGTCCACACAATTCTGACGTCAACACCCATCTGACATGCCAAAAAAAGTTTCCACCCAATTTCAAGGACTAGAGGGTGGGACACATCCAAGGAGGTAAAACATTTCCTGAGGAAGCCCATCCCCACGAGCGAGTCCGTAACTACGCAGAAAGCCTGTGCATGCAAATCCATACCAACCTCCAAAGCCACCGCAATTGCCACCAGTTCACCCACGAAGGCCGAGGGCACCGACTCCAGACAATAGCTGTATTCAAGGTGACAGCTAGGTACACAAACACCAACACCTCCCCTCTCCCTCTCTGCCGAGAAGGACGCGTCACAGAATATGCGAACGTCGAGGAAACCCTCACTGTGGTCACAATGGATAGATTGGAGGGCATCACCACACCACACCCAGGGGGGTGGAGGGGAAGCAAAGAGAACCCTCGGGAAACGGGCCAGCTCCGGGGCAGCCAGCAGAGATGCTCCCAACCCCGGGGCACCCAGAAGATCCCGAGCCCTCTGTGACAGTGACATATAGTCCAAGATAATGCGGGCCAGGGGGTCTGCCCATCCTCTTGCAACCGCTCGCTGACAAATTCTACCCAGAAGCTCCTTGGCCCTAATATCAATGGGTAAATCACCAGATTCCACTAGCAGCGCCAGCACTGGGGTCGAAGGCAAGCAGCCGGACACGACCCTCAAGCATGCATTCAGAGCAACTTGTACACCTCTCATGGCACTGCGCGAAGTCACCAAGACTGGGGCATGAAAGTCCGCACTTGACCTTATGTACGCCTTGTAAAAAGTTAGCAGTGTGGCACGTTTCGCTATCGACCTGTTACAAGTGAGCAGTTTCAAAATATTGAGCCTGGACGACAAGGTGTCCTTGACAGCCGCAACATCATGCGACCAGTCAAGGCGCGGGTCCAACCAAAAACCGAGATATCTCACCTTACTCTTTGCCTCAACGCGTACTCCGTCAACAGAGATGGAACCTGCGAGCAATGGCCCCCGGTTAAAAATCATGAGTTCCGTCTTAGCACTGGAGAGCACAAGTCCCCTAGCCGCTAGGAGCCAAGAACACCGGGCGACAGCTGCTTCCAAAATCTCAAGGAGAGAAGGCAGGTCCCTTCCCGTCAGCCAGACGGCAACGTCGTCCGCATAAGCGACGACACTGACAGTTGAGCTCAGCTCAACCAAGACAGTGTTTATTGCCACCGCAAACAGAGCCGGGCTGAGACAGCTCCCCTGCGGGAGGCCTCTGTCAGTCGACAGCACACCGGACCAGGAGCCATCCACCCTAGTCGCAAACTGCCGTCTGCCGAGAAGAGCCATCAAAGCAGCTCGAAGCTTCCCACAAACTCCTAACCTCTGCAACGAATGGTCAAGCCATGCCACGTCAACCATATCATATGCTGCTTTGATATCCAAGAAAACCACGACTGAAATGCAGTCATTAACCCAGGCTTCCCGAATGCCAGACTCTAGATACATCATCGCATCGTGGACTCCCCTGTGCTTGCGGAAGCCGAATTGAGCACTGAAGAGTCCACCAGACTCCTCTATCTGACACACCATCCTGCTGATGAGGATCCTCTCATAGACTTTCCGAGGGCAGGATAGAAGAGAAATGGGCCTGTAGCTCGTGACCGCAGACCGGACCTTACCTCTACCCGCAACAGGGTTGAGAACTGAGAATAGCCAGGACTGGGGGACTGGGGCCCCATCAAAGAGGCTCTGATAAAACGCCAGTAAGGCAGAGCGGCCATCGCTGTCAAGGCGTCGCAAGTCATCGTAGGTAACACCGTCAATTCCTGAGGCACTTTCAAGTTTACACGCACCCAGTGCTGCCGACAGTTCCAAAACTGTCAAAGGCATCTGGCTTGCCATAGAAACAGGGTCACTAGCAATAGACCCAACAATAGTGGGGGGAGGGGGGCCCTTCGGCGCCCCATAAACTGAAGCAAAATTATCGTTGAACGCATTGGCCAAAGTCGGACCGCGCAGAACATTCCCTCTTACATCTACCGCCCAGGTCACCGCGATGCGGGAATCTTGGGGGCGCACCAGAGCCCAGACCTTCGAGGCGGGGACACCCTGGGAAACCCGCTGACACAACCTGCGCCCAAAACTGGCCTTCTCTTTGCGCAAGATAAATCTAGTCTCTTGCACAATCCCAACATACTCAAACCATCTCTCATCACAACGAAGCCTGTTAAATCGTTGCCAAGCCTTACGCCTGTCACAGATTGCCTTCCCGCAAACTGGTGTCCACCAGACCGGGTCAAGTCGGGCCTTGGCAGTGCTCCTACGAACACGCCTCTTATCCCTAAGCCATGTACCGATCCACCCAGCAAAAGCTCCCGAATCAATAAGCGGGCGTCCGCTGCGCATACCTTTACACGTGTTCATAGGGGTATAAGCTCTACTAGACAGTGCCACTGGAAAGTGGTCACTGCCTCTGAGATCCGAGGAAGTAAGAAACGAGAATTGCGCTGCAATATCTGATGAGCATAAAAAAAGGTCCAAAACAGACTCTTGCGCAAGCGCACCATACCTCCTGAAAAACGTAATAGACCCATTTTGAATTGCCTCTAATCGAAGTTGACCCAAGGAGTTTGCGATAATTCGCCCACGGGGGTCACATTGCACACTGCCCCAGAGCGTGTGATGCGCATTGAAATCTCCTCCCAGAATCAAGGGACGGGGAAGAGAGCCAACCCACGTCACCCACTCCGGAGCAGAAAACCGCCCAACGACGTGAACTGCCCCTAACGTGATCCAGCGAGTTCCCCACCAGATCCGAAAAATGCAAGCATCAATGCCCGTACATAGTGTGTACGGGGCAACCGAAAAAAGAATCGTGTTCCTAAAAAAAACCCGGATACCAGAGAGTCCAGGCCCAGCAACACCATGAAACCCTCTGATCTTTGGGACAAAGCCAGGGGGGAATTTCGTTTCAACTATTCCCAATACATCTACACCAGAACACAGTTTTTCGACATCCTCAAGTTTGCTGCTTGCTCCTCTCACATTCCATACGCAGAAATTGAATGCACGTTAGGATAGGAGGGTTACAATGACACATGAACTTGCAACAATTCACCACTTCCACTGAGTGAATCAGAACCACTGTGTTCCTCACTATGGCACACCTCTGAAGCACCAAGTAAAGATTCGGTGGAAGCCATCATATCTTCACTCTCTTTTGCCCAATCGGATATTAAGCGCACAGCACTAGACACCGACGAACCATCCTGCAACTCACCAACCACAGAAACCATTGACAGTACACTAGCAGACGGGGCACAAGCCCCTTGGGCAACAGAAGAAGGGGCCACATCAGAAGTTCCTGGCTGGGCACAACCATCTGCAGGCACCAGGGTAGCACTGGGAGTACTCGGCTGCTTGTCATCCATCTCCTCCTCCGCTGACAACACAGAAAACCGGTTATTGTCATCTGTAGCCACTACCTTGGGCTGCGGGGACAACCTGGATAGAGCCTGGGAGGCCCCCGACGTTTTCTTGCGCTTGGAGGCACGTACTCGCGTCCACTGTCCCGGCGAGCGGTTCTCCACTTGGACTCCGTCACTTGGCCGCACTGCCTCCTCACGGTCAGTCATAGTCATCGGTGGGGGTGGAGCAAGGTGGACACACAGTGCAGTCTTTGGCATGGCACTCTGGCAGGTACGACAGTACGCATTGGGGCAATATTTTCTAATATGTCCTCGCCGGAAACATTTCAGACATTGTGGCGCCCGATTGCCCACAATCAACAGAGCTGGAATACCCCTAATCCTAATGACATCTGGCACATCCTCAACCAGCACGGACTCTCTGAGGCGAAGCACAACAGATAGGATGCCGTTACGGCAGTGTTGGATACCCTCTTCGGTATGCATTTCGTGTACCAGGCTAACTACCTCACCATAGTTCACAAAAGCCCTCTTAACGTCGTCATCAGCAACATCCAATGGTAACCAATGAATTTTTATGCGTAGGACCCTGTCATGCATATCGTGCACTGTAGCCGCATGGCCACCTAACCTAAAACCCCTTATGTTCTGCACAATCTGCTTAGCTTCTGGGTCCGCGAACGAAACGTGAAAAGCATTGTTCGCCCTGAGCCATGCGAGCCCAGTCACACGCCGTAGGTCAATTACAGTTGCCAATGCCGACTTGACATCTGCCGTCACATACGGACAGCCCGCCCTATCTGCTATGATGACTAAAGACTTCTCCATCGCCACATTAGCTAGACTGCTATTATACAACGATTTTAGCCAGTTCAAGTCACTGTCACTTACTCCTTGCCTTGAAACACCCCTACGCCCAGTCTCAGCAGCTTCTGCATACGAGGACACACTGTCTTTCCGCTCTGTTCTGTCTTTGGCCGCCACGAAATTGGACACAGTTTCTACAGGTAACCTTGAATAAATCCCCTCGGTAACAATCCCTCTCTGTTCTTTGTTGCTTCCATTGTTGCACTCTACGGGCGCTAACCCTCGATCGGACTCTGGTTGTTTTCCTCCCACCACTCCATACAGTTGCAAGTCTACCTCGTCAATCCCGACCTCAGCAGCAAACTTCTGTACTTCGCCATACTTCGCATCAGAAGTGAAGCCTATGTCAATCTCACGTTGATCCAAAATACCTTTTAGTTTTAGGTCCAGCAGAAAACGCTTCACTATGCGCGCCATTGCAACAACGTCGTGCAAAGCCGTGGTACAGTAGGCGACAACGAGTTTGTCCAAGCAACAATGTTATTTACAACAATCACTTTCTCAAGAATCCTATCACGCGTTCTTCTCGCATGCAGAAAGCTTTGTTACTTGCTTGCATGGAAAAAAACTGTTAACCTCTAAGGAGGTTCACTAGAATTGAAAGCTCTTGCTCCGTTATAAATTCGATAATTTAAAGGAAAAAAATTAATTCGCTCTATTGCATTTCGTCGTTCCATTGATAATAAAAGAATAGACTGAGGAGTCAAAAGGCAAAAAAAATTGTGTTTGGAAATTGATTTTTTTACGTGTTGGAATATAATTTCGTTTGAAGTAGAATAAAGTAGAGAGACCTATTAGACTGAAGAAATGATGTTGCCATTATTCACGGAGGAGTTAGCAAGGCTCATTGATGACTGTAAAATAATGCATAAATATTAACATGAATAAAGTGTGCGAAATTTTATGATGAACAGCAACCAGGACACGCAACCTCTTTTTATTTTGTGCGAGCTGGCTGCTATATTCTTTATAATGATACATATAATAAAAAAATAAAAATAAATTACTGTAAATACAAGAGAGTAAATGAAACATAAAGCACAACACAGAATTTAGTTCCTAAGAATCTGTTTTGAAAAGTTTCGAACCCATGACCTTCATCCAGATCAGTGCGCTGCTACCTGTAACAACAGAGCCATTCCTCTAATTTCTTCTGATAATCAAGTAATTATTTTTTAGCTTTTGTTTCGAAAGCTTATACTTTGCTAAAATTTTCGTAACACGATTAAAAATACTTTAACGTTATAAATATTGTTGTATACTGTCAAGCTAGTTACGCAAACAGGCAAGTATTTGTCTGACTTCGCTACTGCACATTGTTGAGTTACTCTAACTCAACTATAAATTATGTAACCTTAGCCAAAAAAAGGCTTTTCCGTTTAGAAAAAAGTATCAGAGCTCGAAACCCTACAGAACTTACAGCTGTGAAGGCACACAAATCGGGGAAGGGGGGGGGGAGGGGGAATTGAGGATTAAGGATTAAGGTTTAAGGCACACAAATAAAAAACGGATTAGAGTTCACTCGAATGAAACGAACTATAATTTAAACGCTAGTTCCAGGAATTGGAGCTCACTTTTTTATTTGTATGCCTTCACAGCTGTTAGTTCCATGGGGATACGAGATCTAATGATTTAAAAAAAAAACTGCGATGCCGTTTTTTGTTGAGTTAATTTGCTAAGGTACAAAATTGAGTCGGTTCAGTCACACGAGCATTAAAATGCTTCGGGTGACTTAACGTTAAAAGAAATTAATTTTAAAAAAAGGTTTAATGTCTTCTAAAACTGCAAAGCCCATCAAAAAA
>JAHWFP010236643.1:36254-49058 GCA_023313725.1 Lithobius niger
ACTGACTAAAATCTTGACCAACTCCCTATTAACTCAAGATATAAAACAAAACTCTGTTCCTTTTCATTCCCCAGGAAATACGTGTAAAAAAGAGGGAACGTTTCGTATTCCTTCTTAGGCTATCCATCGATGATATCTGTAGTCAATTCTAATTAGTAGATGTGAAAAATGTGCCGTGACAGTTTTTAAAGAAAGAACAAGGCTGATTACAAATAATAAAATGTTCCCAAAAACATTGAAAGAATCATATTCCAATGATGAATGTGCCATTGGAGCTTAACCTTTAATTTCCCATCTAGTTTGTACATCTTCTCTAAGTTCCTTCCCTTTGCCAGAGACTAACACTTCATGACCCCTTACAAAGACCAGACGAAAGAACTCTCCCCCCAATTACAAAATGATTGCATGGTTCCAAATTGAGAGTAGTTGAATTCCGGCTGAGATGTGCTGCAGCTCAGTTTTCTTTTCGAGCTTCTCCAGCAGTGTGCGGTGTGCTTCACTGCTTGACAAGTAGCTCTTGCAGTTAGGTTTATGTCCAAACAGGGTATTTTGCACATAACTCTGGCGTTTCTACATGGATTTCCATTCTGTTTCTTGGGTTGGCAGTTTTTAATGATTACCTACAACTTTCAAATTTGCACTGATGGTCTACGGTGCTTCCTTTAGAAGTTAGCAACGCGATGACCTTGATGGAGGTCTTCAAGGTCATCGTCTTTACACTCATCTGAATCCCCGTTGTTAACTCATTATTACTATAAACTTGTTTGCAGGATATTTGACACCATTTAGGATATATTCAGGTAGGCCCGACTTTTGGACCACCCTGTATGTATATATATCGTCCTGTATGGTCATATATGGTATATATACAGGACGATTCGTAAAGTACTGAAAAGTAAGCCTATAAAATATAGGTCTGTAAAATGTAGGCCTATACTATAGGGATTCCTAATTTTATTAGCACATGAATCAAACACCTTTGTTTAATCTAATAAAGGCTTGCTATGTGCATCCGTTGAATTACTTGTACCATGAGTCTATGAAAATGATGAGTTAGTAACTCCTTTAGATTTAGTTTACTCTAGCGTATGATCAAACACCCCATACTGTACGGATGCGACACCTATTGCCAGATGCCTGAAATTCGTCTTGAAACCCGAAACCAAAACTCGAAACTCTGGTCGCGCGAGCAAATCTAAGCGGAAACAGAGTTAAGTGTGGAGCTGTTTCCTTCCTTGGCTGAAGCTCGCCCTTGTATCCGAAACTTGAATTAGATGTTTCTACCCAAGGCCTGCTGGGATATTAGCTGCGCAGCGCTACTGATTAATTGCTAAGCCAAACAACAACAACAAAAATAGTTTCTGTTTATAATTCGTCGTTACGAATTTATTTCTCTGTGCGAACATGTATCTTCCTTGAGCATATTCTGTAGCCAAATTCAATCTGTGATTGGCGAGAACTAATCATATCTTTGAAAATGGGAACAATGTGAACGGCTTGAAAATGCTTCAAAAAGTCAACTGTAACTCTATAAAAAGTCAACTGTGTAAAAAGTCAACTTTTCAGTGTATCCAGTGGTGTAAGGGACCAGTCATTATTTATCGCCGGGGATGGGGGGGGGGAATTATGAGGGGGTCATTATTTAAGACCCTTTCGATGGGGGGGCTCATACATTTTTCAGGTGCCGTCAAGAGGGGGGGTCTCAACTGGAAGAAAAAGTAATTTTTGGACCTCAAAAATGGCACTTTCAGAGTCAAAATGTCTAAAAACACCTCAGCTTCTGGGACCACCCCCATGATGTGAATGTTGCAAGGTTTTGACGCTATTAGTACCGTTTCTGCAAGTCTAGTTTTTACAAAAAACTTTCTAGAAAAGCCTTGGCACCTGGTTTTTTGGCTTCTTCGGTCTTTTAGGTGCTGACTATGTTGCGGATGTGGGCATTCAAGAGTGTTCAGTGTTAAGTGTGTTCATCATACTTATTGTATGAATCTCGACAGGAGATGGGTGTAAGGAACATTTTATAGAACATTTTTAAACCAACATCTCTTTTCCTCAAAAACGAGACACGTTTCCTTACAACTAACGGCAATTATCGGTTTGGAGAGCTACTTACTTAGTTTGGCTACTGCACTAATCTTGGCTGCAGGAATAATCTGCAGACGATCTCAATGGATACACGAAAAGCGCACAGTTTCCGTGGGGAGGGGAGGGTTCACACTATTTTTGGACCTTGGGGGTAAACATTTTTTTCGAGATCTCGAGGGGGGGTTACATTTGGTGGTTACATTTTCATCCCCCCTCCCCTGGCCATAAATAATGACCGGTCTCTAAGTACATGTCTTTACCATACATTCGTGTTCTCTACTATGAGAAGATATTGCACAGAGGTAGCTATGAGACCATTCATAAACTACGTAACGCTCGAAGGGGAGGGAGGGGGGGCCAGCCCAGTGTGACAAAACGTGACATAGGGAAGGGGGGAGGGGTTGTCAAAAATGTGACGTCACACTTTTACAGTTTTATACACCTTTATTATTTGTGTAAGAAAGAATTTTAATACTCTGTCTGTTTTAAAAATAAATGATGGGCTACGGAGAATGAAGGTGTAAAACTGCTTCTGTTTGAACCTGTCATTTGTCACTATTCTTGAAATTAATCGGAATACAAAGGAGTTCTCATTTCGAATGTTAGGTTGGGAAAGACAAGAATTAAAGGTTTTCGCTTACCGGTTTTTCCCATCTGAAGTGGTGGAAATGACAATGACACAAGCCTCAGTACACTCCTGAACTGTAGAACGACCTAGCCAATTCTAACAACGCTTTCCTTGCGTTGACTCAGAGAAGTCACTATCTAACGTCCTAGCATTGCCTGTCGGGAGCGTTAGGCTCAATGCCTCGTAGAGGTGTACTACAGTATCGGACGGATCTAGAAAGAAAAAAAAGCCTATGCGACTGTATAGCCAATGAAATCACTGATGATTCGGCTGGTTTGTACTGTTGCTGCTTTCTGTAGTTACAGCCCGAAAGAATGCCGACTGAATGCTGCCTCTCTTTTCATTATAAAAGTTCGTGAGTGGCAGAGTTACAAGTAAAAAATGTGACAAGATTTTAGGTATTTCCTAGCAAAATTGTCATTCTCCATCCCGAGATAACCTTAGCAGTTGAAGAGGAAGTTACTTCTGCTATTTCCTTTTCCTCTTGCTTTATGGCAGAAAAATAATCTGTTTTTAAGAGGTCTGTGCAGGCCCAATAAAATTACTTTTCCAGAAAAAAAATGTCGGGGGGGGGGGGGGTCGAGTTAGTTTGTTGTGACATACATTTTTAAGAGGGTATGAATACGTGTGACAAAATGTGACATATGGGAGGGAGGGGGGTCAAAATTGGCCCAAAATAGCGTGACATACTTTATGAACGGTCCCTATGGTTGGCCGCAGTGTTCACGGTTCACCGTTCACTCCAGCAGTAATTTTGTGTGTCATTTTAGTGTGGATGCATTCTTGAGATGTGTATAGGTGATTGCTTACGGTACAATTCTAAAGAAAGTCACGTTAGCCTTATGGAATTTGGTTGTGTAATTCCGGCTCGAGCCACAATAATGAGCTGGTATTGTAAGTAACAGACTTTCACGTGACACTTCAATGTTAAAAGTTGCGTGAGAATTAACATTGTGCTTGATGCCCCTGCCTCCAAAAGAGAAGACATTATAGGATACCGTTATAGTGATGTCATTTTATTCGTGACGAACTGATAGAGACTTTCACGAAATTGCTAATTGTTTATAAAGCAGGCAGTGGTAAAAGATGACTGTGTTGCTCTACAAAGCATAATCAAAAGCAACATCAACGACGAAAAGTATATCACTCGCATTCTAGCCTACAGAAACAGTAGTGTAGGGCATTATCCACGTTACTTACGCGTCAGTCACTGGCGCCACACAACGGACGACGCCAGCGACTCGCGATTGTCTTTAAGCCGCATGCTCAGCGTTGAAAATAACAGGACCAGTGTGCACCTTGTAAAATCACATTTCCGGTAGGTATTCAAGCGCTCCCGTCTGGAACCATAGACCAAGCAAACAGAACTTTGGGGCCTGGCAGCTTGTGTTATTTATCGCTTGCCTCCATGTAAATTTTAAGGGTCACGTGCCCAACATTCAGCTTTAAATCTTGCAGTAAAAATTCGAGATCCCCGAGTCCATGAGTTAACCTACAGCTTTCAAAACTGGCCTTAAGCTGCCAATTTACAGTCATACTAATTTCATGTACACAACGAAATGCGTCAATAAACTTATTTATTTGCCGGAAGATCACGTAAATTAATAGTTTTGAACTTTTAAAAAACGGTGCTGCTTCTTATGTCGCAGTAAATTCAAATCAAAGCGTTACGTCAAAGGGAAAAAAACGTCGAACATCTGTCTAATTTAATTCATATTTTATGACTGATTTCCCTAATTCGTACATTTCAAGTCACGTAGGACTAGTCAAACAAATGGCAAAATTGTGCGGCTTTTTCGTTAAAACGTGTGGTTTGACCTTGGTCGAAACACTGAACCAGTGTTTTGTCCAAGATTTGATTACTAATTAGGGATGAGGTCAACCGCACACGCACATTGGGGCATGCATCCCCCCCCTCCTCTTCACTCAAAATGCCCTTTGTTTAATTCCCAACCCCCTTGTTTTCCTGCCCTTGCTTCCCTATTGGGGAGTCAGAGTGGGGGGGGGGGGGGTGCACAAAAAAAACGGCCCTCCTGGGCATAACAAAACGGCCTAACAGCAAAGTACAAAAGTAGCAAGCAACTCCCCTCCTCCCCTTGCTTGCTTCTTTGTACTTTGCCCCTTGGTCGTTTTTTGTCCCAAGAGATTGGACAAAAATTAATTAATTTTTTTTTTGGGGGGGGAGGGGGAATTGCTTGCTACTTTTTTACTTTGTCCCTGGACCGTTTTGTTTTTTCCAGAGGTAAAACTACAAAAGTAGCAAGCAACTACCCCCACACCAAAAAAAAAAAAAAATAAAAATTTCTTTGGGGGAGTGGGGCTGAATTGCTTGCTACTTTTGTATTTTACCCCTGTACCGTTTGTTGTCTGCTCCCACTCCCTGACTCCACAATAGGGAGGCAAGGGCAGGAAAAGGGCATCTGGAGTTTAAATAAAGTGCATTTTGGGTAGACGGACAGGAGCACTTGCCCCAATGTGCGTAAGCATTTGAACTCATCCCTAATTAATAATTATTCTTGGATGAAAAACCAATTTAGTGTTTCATCCAAGGTCAAAAACTCCTCAAAATGCCCCCTTTCTTCAAAGTGTGCCACCCACATTATTTTTTTTTGAAATTCTGCTTATGCTCGATGAGTTTATACTGCTTTTCGTAAATGATAAGGTCTACCGCTGAATCTTCAGAAAAGATAAAAATAAAGTCAAATGAAAAAAAAAACCCGATTCTTGCATTCCCAGAATTCGTTCCTTAGTTACACCACTTGGACCAAATCTCACCAAGTGTGTGTGGGGCGGGTCGGGTGAATAAACACGCGGTCCAATAGGTGAGAAACGAAAAAAAAACCATAACGGGACGATGGGGAAACCAAGCCAGTTGAATAATAAATTTTTTCCTTTTTTTATACTGTGTTTAATTTTCTTAATTTAAAGTTTGGTAACGCTCTAAATCTAAAAATCGTTAAATCTAAATCAATAAAACGATGTCAGGAAATTACTCATGAAAGTACTTCCCTCCGTTTTATTCTGCCTTTCCGTGCCGAGTTAAACGTAGCAAACGATCAAACCAGGGGTGCCTTTGAAAATTGACCTACGTAACTCTGGTTGTGAAGAAACATACTGTTGTGTACTAATGGCGTAGGTCATACGAGATGTCGTGTCATAATCCTTTGATATATTTAGACGATTACCTGTACATATAGTATTCAAATTATGCTTCAGGCAGTAAACTAGACAACTGAACAACCAAAACTAAAACTGCAAACGAACCGACCACCGACCAATCAGAAACAAGACAGAAACAAGGGGAAGCCGTTGCATTTATTTCCATTAATTTGCTGTGTCAGGTGGATGAGTTAATGTTATGTTCGGTGCAGGGTAATAGTAATAGTAAAGTTTATTTCATAACGACTCGAAGTTTGATCTGCCAAACTTGTGTGAGTCTACACTTCAATAAATACACATGAAGATGAATAAAAATAAATAAATAATCCTAATTACAGTTGTTTTTACACTATTTGCAAAAATCCTTACAATAAACAATACATCTCAACAGTATAACGCTATTTACATTTTCTATTTATTTTCCCTCTGTCGTATCCATTATTATTTCCTTTAAATTCCATTTTAATTCATTTAAGCTTTGATAATTTAACGCGTTTTTAGGTAATTCATTAAAAATCTTTGGTACATACCACCTTTTGTTTCTTTGGCCATACTTATTTTTCCATCTTGCTATTTCAAACCTTTGAGAGTGTATTCGTAATTTAGACCTTTTTTCGTTATTATAATTTTTAAATTTATTATCGTAATAATTTTTTGTTATAACCATATAGTCACGCATTTGCAACACTGTAAGTATCTTATTTTCTTTATAAATCTCTTTAGTTTTTGCATTTTTTATTCCAAATAGCAATTTTACAATTTTATTTTGAATCTTTTGCAGTTTATCAATTAAATACTCCTATCAATTAAAAAATTAAATTTTTAATTTGATATACTTTTGGTAACGTTTGTCGGAGCTTCACAATTATGTTTGAGATATGCATTTTAAAATTCCAGTTTTTATCAATGTGTATTCCTAAAAATTTAGCTGTGTTTTTAATTTCTAATTTTTTACACTTATAATGACACACATCACTTTCTCTATTCCTCTGAAGAACTTTGCAATCCATATAATGTTTCACTATTGATTTCTGTTGCATAATTTTCATTTTTGGTACTCTTATATCTATTTGTATTGTTTTTTCATTACTTATAAAAAGTTCATTTTCCATAAACCAATAATTTAGTAAATTAAAATCATGTTGTAAGTTTTTAATCATTTCCTCGTATTCCCAATTAACTGAAATAAGTATTGTATCATCTGAAAAAAGATATATCAGTGTTCTATCAATGTCATATGTTATATCATTTGTGTATATCAGGAATAACAAGGGTCCCAACACAGAGCCTTGTGGCACTCCATAATTTACCTTATTAAGTTCACGACGAAGGTGGACGAAGGTTCAGCAATTGATGATTAAATCTTGAACTTCTTAATAGCAAGTACGTAAATAAACTCCTGCTTGGTGTTCAAAATAATACTGTCTGTATTGTTGTCACGTGAATGAAAGTCGATACGATAACGAATCGTTCTAGTCACGATTTTGGGTTACAAATTATATTAATTCGTGACATGTAGAAGCAACGATTTTGCTTGATCCAACCAGGTTAATATTCGAAGGCATCCAATGTGATGTATCATTACACACCTAAAGAATAAGTATGAGGAAAATATTTTTTAAATAGTGATTTTCTCTGGCATTGCTCAATTCAATTATGCGTTGAATATTTGTGATGTGAAGTATGAATATGGTATTGAACTATTAAGCGACTGTAGTTGGCACCAGACAGGGCGTCCCAAAAGTCCCGAACACCCTCTCAACTTTTTAAGGTGTTGAAAGAAAATCGTGAAACTCTAGCAATGTAAGTTTGGTTAAAGAATCTACCTTTTTGTACAATCGGCATTACGCCTGCCCCCCCCCCCCGGCCCCCAACTCAGAAATTCTCAATAGAATGTGGGGTAAAGGAGTACCTTATTTGAAAGGTCTTCATTAGGCGAATAAAGTGCCCCAACGATAGCTTTGATACGTTGAGCCCATCCAAAATGGTGGCCGGTCAAACATTAGGAATTTCCTCTGCATCCCTACGTCTTACTCAGGCCAAAGATGTCGTAAAGGGACATAGATGGCAGCAAAATGCTTCTTCGTTCAATTTAGTTAGATTACACCCACATCTTCTGGGGTTTGAAGCCCAGAGTGTGGGCCTCAGTGTCCCCCCAGCCCCCACCCTGGAAAGGCCCACACTCTGGGTTTCAAAAAGCAAAAGACGTTGTAGGTGTGATCCAATCAAATTGAACGAAGCATTTTGCTGCCATCTACGTCTCTTTACTACGTCTTTAGCCTGAGTAATACATAGGGATGCAGAGGAAATATCTAAAGTTTAACCGGCGGCCGTTTTGGATGGGTTCATCGTATCGAAGCTATCGTTGCGGCATTTTACTCGCTAATTTAAGACCTTTCAAATAAGGTATTTCTTTACCAACCCCCCCCCCTTCCACAAAAAAATTTCTGAGTTGGGGCTTCTCGGCCCCCAACCCACTCCGTCCTGCTATCTCAGCAGAAACTGTTGCGAATCTTGCTAGCTAGCCAATGTTTGCTGGGGCCTATGACCAAATAAGTCTTATCTGTAAATCTGTTATGGTTTGAATTATCTATGTATTGTAATTTCCTTTCCGGTTCCTGCTTCTGGAACCTTACTAGAAGTTTCGATTACCCGAAATACCCCTGTTATTTCGCGGTTGTCATGGGCAACCAAAACGTATTTAAGCAAGGGAGCCAGCATGCAAAATCAGAAAGCCTTCGGGCCAGCCACCCGGCTGGTCCTCCTCGACCCCTGCTAGGTCCTTGGTAAGGAGAATTTTTGGGCTACCTATGCCTTTAGTAGGCCTGATTTCTGCCTTCTTTAGTTAGGGTTTTTACTGCAGTTAAGCCTTCCCAAACCTAACTTAAGCCTTTTCCCTAAACCTAATTCAACCCATAAGTCTAAAATCAGTCTAATGTTCGCTCTCCCAATTATCTATAGCTTTTTCGTCATGGTGCCGAAACCCAGTTAGGAACGCTGCTTGGGTTTCCTTTTGATGTTTCTTTTTCGGTGAATTAAATTAGGGATCCTTAATTAAAGTCAGGTAGCAAAAAAAAAAAAAAATAAGTTAGCAATGTCAGTAGTGGTGGAAATGTCAGATTTTAGAATTTTTTTTGCTAAGCAGTGGAAAGGGTTAGGATCCCTTAGATTTGATCTGATTCACTGAAAGAAAAAAGAAAAACGAATTAAAACCTTTACAATTTCCAAAGTCAGAAGGGTGTTACGTAAGAAAGGGGAATGCTTTTGAGTTCCTTTAATTCTTGTTGCTCAGGGTTAGGGGACTTGTAATTCGGGGATGATAATGGGTTAGGTTCCTATAACAGATTTTTTCAGACTTGAGGTGAAACGTGGGTAAGCCGTGCAATGGCTAAGCCCGGGCCATAAGTCCTATTGTTTTATTAGGCCTATATCACGAGTTAAGCCTAACGTCGTCCGTTCCTTTTCAAACTTAATAGGGGGGTGTATTTAGACCGTGGGAGTTCGTTTTTCGGGTCGTTGACGTTAAGCCTATTTTTAGGCCTATTTGGTTTTAGGCCTTTTTTTAGGCTTCTTGTGCGTTTTGGGGCCTATTATGTCGAAACAATACTTTTTTATCTCCAACGTTTTTTAAATTCAAAGTCCAGTTTAGCTATAAAAGTTAATTGTTGTCACTTTACTAAAAAGGGGTTTCAGGTCTACCTTCATAAGACAATTTCTGTCTTAAGTATTTACTTAACTTTAATGTTTGCTCGTTAGAAGCAATTTTTCTTCAACAACGGTTTTTTTCCCCAAAGGGTTTTTTTTTCCCAGAATCAACTTAATTCTTTCGGCTGTTTAAGTAATCTAAAAATCAGCTTCTTTTCGGCCTGTTCGAAAAATCAACTTAATGACCCAACTAATCAAACCATTTCAGCCATTTTCTAAGTAGTCAGTTTTAGTTCGAAACTTGGCTTGGGGTTTTTGGTCTTTTGAATTTTATCTGTGGTTTTGGGAAGACCTTTAGCAAATGTCTGATTCTACTGGTAAATGTCTGTTTCCAAAGAGCTAATGCAGTGCCTTTTAATTGAAGCTATAGATGTCTGTTTCCAAAGTCGGCTTCAAGTTTGCTTTCAAAGTCTGACGTCTGTTTTTTTTTAAGTTTGCTGATGTCTGTTTTCAAAGTCGGTTTTAGGTCTGTTTTCAACGTCTGCTAATGTCTGTTTTCAAAGTCTGCTAATGGCCTGTTTTCAAAGTTTGTCTGTTCTTAAAGTATGCTAATGTTCGTTTCAGTTGTTCACTTTCATCGGCTACAAACATAGTTGTAGTTGGCCAATTTTCACTGCGGTGGGATTGGGAATGCTTTCTTCTAAGCCGCCTTAGGGCGCAAATCGTTTTTCGTCTGTGGACGCCTCTTTCATGACCTTTGTCCCTCCTGTTTAAAGGTCGCATAATATGCCCTTTCTTACGTTAGAAAAGGCGGTCATTTTTTTCCTTTCTTTCATATCCATGTGTCAAGAAACGAACTGTTGTTTTAGTTTACAGACATGATTTTTAATAAAACTTTCATGTTAGAGTGTGTACAAGATTCGCAAGATGGCTTTCATCTTCCTGTGGGTGGTGGAGTATGTTGCAAATCTTGCTAGCTAGCCAATGTTTGCTGGGGCCTATGGCCAAATAAGTCATCTGTTAAATCTGTTATGGTTTGAATTATCTATGTGTTGTAATTTCCTTTACGGTTCCTGCTTCTAGGACCTTCTAGAAGTTTCGATTACCCGAAATACCCGTGTTATTTAGCGGTTGTCAGGGGCAACCAAAACGTATTTAAGCAAGGGAGCCAGCATGCAAAATCAGAAAGCCTTCGTGCCAGACACCCGGTTGGTCCTCCTCGACCCCTGCTAGGTCCTTGGTAAGGGGAATTTTTGGGCTACCTAAAACTTTAGTAGGCCTGATTTCTGCCTTCTTTAGTTAGGGCTTTTACTCCAGTTAAGCCTTCCCAAACCTAACTTAATCCTTTTCCCTAAACCTAATTCAATCCTGAAGCCTAAAATCAGTCTAATGTTCGCTCTCCCAATTATCTAGCTTTTTCGTCAGAAACTGAACGCATCCTCGCTTCCGGGAAAGATATTTCTTTATCACTGTAGCTGGAATTGCTATTATTAATGCATATTTTTTTAATGTTTTGAGAGATGAGATTTCGCTACTATTCCATAAGTCTCAATAGCCACTTTTCAAATTCGACAACCTAAAGCTTGCTGGCAATAATTTTTCTCCTCAACCAGCTGAAGCCCTCTTCCAGGTGAAACCAATTTATTGGTCCCCTTTGCCCCTTCACTGCAAGGGCATAGCTACATGGGGCGCCTGGCCCACTTCTAACCGAATAATGCCCTTATTTTCTGCCCAACCAACTAAACGGTCAACAGGATAGAAAAAAATGTCCCTTTCAACCTAAATATCCTTTTGCCTTTTCATTGGAACAAAACGGTTCTATAATTGGGTGGAGCATAGGTAGCAAGGAACACGAAAAAAGAAAAGTCCCACAAAAACTGGTGCAATTTCTCTTTATTTTTTCCCTAACCCCCCCCCCCCCCCTCCCCACATCTTTGAAAGTGTAGCTCGTTCCTGCTCGCCGCCCCCAAAGCCGCAACTAGCTTTTTCCAAGGAGAGGTGCAAGGGCGAAATGTTCGGCCCATCCTCAACAAGTAAACAAATTTTGGGGCAAAGTAACTACCAACCCCAACCAAAACGTAGTAAATTTTGTCTTATTTGGGCCCCCAGTTGATGAGTTTGGGCCCCCGCTTCCTGGGCCTGGGTGCCTTGCACCCTTTGCACCGCCCCTAATTACTGCACTACACAACCCCCCCCCCTACCCCCTGCTTTCCTCTGGCCCGGCATGCACTGGTTAAATATAAACTAGTAACTCATAACATTTAATAATAATAATAATAATAATATGGTTTAGCCGGTTATGAAGAGTCCAGCAAGGAGACGGTAGGGCATGGACCCTGAAACCGTTCCCATTTATTAAAAATAAATGTTACGGTTTGGAAATTTTAAAAGTTCAAAGTTAAAATAAGCCAATTTTATCGGCGATGAAGGGAGACCAAGATCTACTGTGGTTTATGTCATAGTGGCAGCACTTTCATGTAAATAGCATGAAAATGATCGTCCTAATTTCTTCGAAGTTTTTATTTATTATTATTATTATTATTATCGTCATTTATGTCGGTGAACCGTGGTTATGAAAAATTAATCATCTAATGGTTAGAAAACGTTGATTAAACCTAATAAATTCGGAAAAAAAGATCCTTTGAAAACTGGGATTTATGATACCAATGGTCCTTTGTTCATTATTCCCGTCTCTCCCTCAGAAGCTCTTGACGACTCTGCACATGACTAATCGCAGTGGATTCAAAAGATAGACGTGAATGCCATTGGAAGCGAATAGCAGCTCAATTAATTCTACACAAATAAATATCGTGGATATCTATTTATTCAGCGAACAACTGTAATAATTTGATAGTTTATCATTGCATGCGTTACATCCATATCAAAGAAATTTTTAATTTTATAAGTAGAGGCAAGCAGTACCGTGTTCACTTGCAACAAAGTGTTGTAGCCTAAGTACCGTTGTACCGGAAGTACCGTAACCTCGATCCCCAAAGCTCTTAAAAATGGCCGCTTACGTTTAGTTGGCCGAATGCGACAGGGCAACCTCGCAAGGTGTTCGGGATTCACCCTATGAGGTCTTTTCAAACAGTATTCGACGTAGTATCTTACTTTTTGTGTCGAAAGCGATCAAGTGGAGGCTAGGGCCCCAGATCCCCTTGGTTTTCTGCCCTTGCTTCCCTATCGTGGATTCAGCGAGTGGGGACGCACAAAAAAACTGCCCTCCTGGGGGTAAAACGGCCTAGGGGCTAGGAACAAAAGTAGGAAGCAACTCCCTCCCCCCCCCC
>JAHWFP010236643.1:49158-69913 GCA_023313725.1 Lithobius niger
TCCCTGATTTCTGTCGGCTACACAGTAGGGCCCTCAATATCCTGTTGCACCTGACCTCGACAGAAACAAAATAAAACGTTTAAAGGTCAATACCGAAAAAAAAAAATTACGCCTTGGCTTCTTTTTTTTCCCCTTCCCTCCTCGTTATTTACATCATTGCTCGACAGGCAAAGGAACCCAATGATATTAGTTACTGTAGAAGTAAAATTGCAGCATCACACAATTAATACTTCCAGGGCTTCACACCATTACGCATTCAATTTATGATACTTCAAAAAGTTCAACGAAAGTGTAGCTTTGTTAATAAGTGTCTCATCAAAGTAACGTAGCCATGCAACATCATTATTATGTGCTTTACAATTGGTTGTTTATATAAAAAATAACGTTTAAAAGAGACTTCTTTGAAATATATTAGAATGCGGCATCAGAAAATTTGCATTTTAAGGTTTTCCCACTATTGTGTACTGGAATACGTATTGTCTCACATTCGTTAAACACGAAATTGGTACTACAATTTTAATTCTAAGGATTGATTGCCAGAACAAATCCATCTACACTGTAACAAGCTTCATTTATAAGCAGATACACTGTCATGCACTAAGTATTTTATAGGATTCGTGTAACAAAGACATAAACGATACTTATTCCGCCTTTGTGTCATAATGCTACAGAAATTCTGCCAGAATACGTGAAATAAATAAGTACTCTAAAGAAGCAGGATTCGGCAGTGATGTGCCATTATAAATTACTTCAATTCCTCGGAATGCTGTAGAGAAGCGTTCCCCCAAACCCCGAGCTGGTTTTATTCGTCCCCCTCTACAATGTTTCTTGTCTGTGCCACTGGACAAAGTAACGGAGGCGCTTTCTCATTACTGAACACTTTTTAGGCTGACAAGTTTTGATTACTCATATCTTAAACAATTTTTAGCACTAATAACCAGTGACGCCAAAATTGAAAGATATATGAATGTGCAAAGGATTTTGAAGCAGGGGCCTTTCCCCCCCTCCTGCTTCGGAGTAGAAGTACCCTAAAAAATGCACTCTTGCACTGTGTCATGTAAATGCGACGAATAAAAATTTTCTAGCAATTAACCTATAGCATAAATAGAAGAAAAAAAACACGAAAAGTTACAGGATTTTTTTTTTATAAAACATACGAATTTTTTTAATGTCATTCATTGTTTTGCTGAAAAGGGGACCTACTGAAGCTTAGTATTTGAAGTAGCACACACCCTACAAAATCAGCTAGAGTAGAATTCGACCGTAGATAATAAACGGCTTCTCAATAAAAAATGCTGCAGCATACAATTCACACTTCAAGGGTTTTACACCATTATCCATTCGACTACATTGCTGCACACTTATACAACGAAATTGTAGCTTTTTTAAAATTTTCACTTAAGTGTCTCATTAAAAAACGTTGACTATGCATTGTAATATTTATTACTTCGAAAACAGATACTAATAAAAATATCTGGCATTTAAAAGTTGTCTATTTCTTTTAATTATGTATGAAAAGCGGCATCACTACGGTTGCATTTCCAGGCTTTCACGCCGTTTTGTATACGAGTATACATCGTCTGATATTCACGTTAAATTAGATAATTGCGAACTACAAACTTGATTTAAGGAACGATCTGTAGAAAAAATTTATTTACGTTGGAACAAGCCTCATTCACCAGAAATTGCAGTACCCCATACTGTGTTTTTAATAGGCTTCTCGTCACAAAAACATTAAGACACTTCTCGCCCCAAACGCAACTAAACATGAGCTTCAGTTAAAAGGCTTTACTACGGTTTTCACATTTAAACACTTTCTCACTGGTTTGTCGTAGAATGTAGAAAATGCAGCAGAAAATCTCACAAATCATAATACGACGTGTCACACTTTAGATATAATCAGCTTCCTGTCTTTCGACTTAAAATGTGCAACAGATAATCGTAGATATGCATTACCACGAATTTTACTGATTAGGGCTTATCTCCAGTATGAACACGGACCACCAACAAAATAATTGCACTAAGTGAGCAAACATTTTTTGCCATATTATCAAACTATTTTCTTGTTGTTTATAAAGTTGAATTTCCTCATCTGTCCCTTTCTGGCAGTTGACTTGGAAGATTTCACTTTTTTAGTTGAAGCACGAGTGGCACATTACATAACACATGTCATGGCGTTCTTTGTAACCAAACTGCTTCGTGATTGGTTAAAAATAATATCGAAAATAGTTTAGAATATAGCTTAATAAATTTTATTCGTCTGAGAATTCCAAAGAATACTTTAAATAAGAATTTATGAATAACATTGAGAACCCACAAACAAGCTGTAAATGATACTGAAGTTTTAAAAAGCACATATTACTGGCGCCATCTAGTTTTTAAAATTGAAAGTTTTAGTTGTCTAGTTCCAAAGGTGGTCGAGGCGAGTCTCTGTCCTCGGTCAAACGCTAGGACACCACCGTAATAGAAGTGTGTTACTCATCGTTCCAACGGAACTTTTCATGGACTCATGCTTTGTACGGACCTCCACCAGAACTTGACGGGACGTTCTGTAATTGTGTTGTAGCAAACTGCGTGTTGTCAGATCGTAAGTGTAGTATTACAATACCGCCACAGCCACCTTCTTTGAACGTAGAAGTTGAACGTTAGGTGTACGCCTGTGAGACATGCCCCCGAAGTGCACTATTGAGGAGAGGGTTAAACTAGTCCTGTTTTGCGGCATGTAGGGAGCCAACTTCCAAACCATTGCAGCAGTTATTGTCCAATTTCATGCCAGCCATCCAGACATAGATAGGCCATGTTACAACACAGTCAATAATTTGTTGCGGAAGATTATTTAAGGCAGTTGTCTCCCCAGTGGCAGACGACTGGGGAACATGTGGTCATCCACGCTCGGCTAAAGATGTAGAAAGTTTACTTGACATAATTGAGTCTATCGAAGCAACCCCTCGAACATCGCAACGAGACCTTACCCAGCATCTTAATACCAACCAAACAGCCATCCATAAAATCCTTAAGGAACAGGGGTACCATGGGTACAAACCCGCCATTCCACAACACCTTGATGAGGAGGGCTATGACAGAAGACTACAATTCGCACAGTGGGCTGCTGAAACTATTGATGGTGATGCTACATTTCCACGCCGTCTGGAAATGACTGGCGAGGCCCATATTTCATTACACGTATTACCTAACAAACAGAACACACGTGAATACAGCATCACAAACCCACATTACTAAATTGAGGGACACCACCAACATAATCCCAGCACGAATGTGTGGTGCGGATTTGTGGGTTCGCGGCTGATAGGACCATACTTCATTGATGAACCATTAAATGCTGAACGGTATTTACAGCTGCTCCAAGACGAGATTCAACCATATATCGAGGAGGAAGTGGCGCAAACAATGGCTTGGGCGACATCTAATGTCAGTGGAGTGAATGACCTTGAAAGAGACCTTCAAGGTCATTCGTACCGAAAGTTGTAGAAGGAAGGGAGATAGAGCAGTGGTTCCAATTGGTAAGTTGAAGAGAATATCCCGAAACAACAAATTATAAAAGCAGAATGGAAATCGGACCAGTAGGGCAGGAGTTATCTTAAAGAGACGTTAGCGTTAGTAACCACGCTGCATGGCTAGGGTGTATCCACCAGAGAAGCCGCCCTACTAATGAACATACTCCTATCGCAGCCATATGCGATACAAACTGAGAATGGGTGTCCTATCCTCATGAACATTGCTTGCCTTAGTTGAGTCACTTGGTTCAGGGACGCAGCCAAATGGTAGCAGCCCCCCCCCCCTTCACACACAACTCGTCAGTAAGTTACTGAGATTTTGTTTGGGAAAAGGCGAACTCAGTCCGGAGACAAAACAGGAAAAAGACGACTATGAAAAATAAAATCGGTAAAAGAAGAAAGCAAAACCGGTCTTGCATTGGCCAGGTAAGAAGAACATGCGTACACGTGCCTGATTTAATGACCGACCAAACACTCGTTCTTTTGAAGGAGAACAGGCCCACTGAATAATTTATTTGATCTAGGTACGTGAGAAAACGTGATTCGATTGGCTAACATACTCACACGAATTGGGTTTGAAAGCTGGCCTTGAGATGATTTGTTTTTTTTTCATTGGTGATTGGTAACACATCCACTCGAACTAGCCTTCAGGCTGGCTAAAACAAGATGCCTGAAAGACAACGAACGTTTTTAATTGTTTCGGGTGTGCACCTTCAAGAAACGTCGTGACTGAACTTGCCTGGTGATGGTCCCTGATGGTTAAGAACAAAAAGGAAATTTGTTACAGTAGTCCCGGTAATGTAAAACCCTATGACTGTTGAATTAAAGATAAACGAAGTTGAAAAAAAATATATAGTCAAGGTTGTCTGCTCACAAACATCTCAAGGTTAACTAGTTTTGTTTAAGTTTGGTTTTACGCAAATAACCAGACTGTGTAAACACATCAACAAAATCAAGGCTGTCCGCATAATTGTTTTGTTAACATAAGAGCACCAAGGTTACCTGGTGTTATGCAAAGTCAGTGTTACGAAGTTAAACCAGTAATATTTTCATTCCATATCATTTCGTTAAGTTAATTAAATTATAGACAAATAAAAGTTGATTTAAACAAAAATATGATACATTTAGTATAAAAATGAACGAATAAGCTTTATTTTAAGAATTTAAGTTTATTTAAGTAGAATTTTGAAAAAAACTATTAATGTCATTTCCGTTGAGTAATGGTTTTGTGTACGACTGAAACGTGAATGGTTTGAGCCTGTCATGGCCTGTCATGACTTGTTATTTGTGTCAGCCTAATTTTCGTTTGTATCATATCGTTAGGTTTATTAAATTATAGAGAAAAAATGATTTAAGTAAAATGTATGTGACAGTTAAAAAATGGATGTATGCATTTTATTTCAAAAACATAGGTTCAATAAATTTTCATAGAAAACCGAACAAAAACGAATAATATTATTTATGACTGCTAGAGATTTTTGGTTACATTTAGCAACGAAATGTAGAAATCTGGTAGGATCTCCAGACAGAAAATACGTGAGAGAATGTAGAAATACGGCGGTATAAAAGCGCGAGTTGGAAATTTTACGAAAAACAAACTTCACCCAAAGTTTGCGAGAGTATGTTGCGAATCACGAAACAGCGCAAATATGAGATTTCCACAGAAGCGTGTGTATGAGAGTGCTAGTGATTATGACAGCCTAACAGTCTTAGACGATCTTAGTAAGCAATTTTTGAATGAAGAAAGCAAAGGCGTGGATTCTGACGGAGAACTCTCGAGAGCACAGATATCCAGGCAATTGTGTTCTGAAAATATCAAAATAGCCTTAAAAAACTTACATTGTGCCCGAATTTTAATCAACAGGGAAGTTAATCGTGCAAAAAGTCAAAGTTCCACTACCGAGACAAACGAACCAGTTGAGAGCATTTCTACCAGCAAATCCACGCAAACCGATCTGACTCTACAATCAACGAGCCATTTGTTCTCAATAATAAGTTTAAATGTTGAAAATCGACAAAAAGAAGAACAACGAGACAGCCCTCAATCACCAAACGTTAATATCGAGAAACATTCAAAGAAAGAGGAACCACGTGACACACCACGATCACCAGACAATAGCAATGATGATGACATCCAAGTCATATAACCACCGACTGAAAAAGAAGCTGGTTCGAATCCGAGTCATATAACCGCCGACTGAAAAAGAAGCTGATTCGAATCCGAGTCATATAACCACCAAATGAAAAAGAAGCTTTCTACAAATTTGAACATTTTTTCAAATATAATAAATTTGTATTCCATCATTACATCCCATTCCCTGTAATGTTGACATTCCATCTCCCAAAAAAATCAGTGAGCTCCCACTGTGGGACCTTTTTTCTATACCCATTTTTATTTCTTCGCCGCATTGATAAGAACCTCGTGAGTATTCATTTTCAATACGGACTAGCGATGGGCTGAGGTTCAACCTCACGTGAGTGAAGTATGTAAAAAAATCCTGTCCAATTAAAAGAATTTTTAAACAAGTTTATCACTCTTTCGAGTTTAAGAACTAAACGTGCAAATGTGCTAATACTGAGGTCAGCAAGAATAGCAGCTGACGCCAGTGTGTCTGTTTTTTTCGTTGCTAGGGAACGGGAGGCAGGGCTTAAATTGTGTTGATATTGCTCATGCGTAGTACTTTTTTAATGGATGACAAAAAGTTAGTCTGATAAAAATCTAAGATAAAACTTTTAGGAATTAACCACGTTTGCAGAATGTTTATTTCTTGTTTGGGTTAAGAAATACAAGTGTTAAAACTTCGGTAGGCGTGTTTAGGTTCTAACCTTCCATTGCTAGGCTTCGCTGTGGTGTTTGTCTGCAGCTGTTTGCGTTAGTTTCGTTTCCAGATACACGATTGCACCACTGGTTCTATAGCAAACCCCGTTATAATGAAGCGAATAGATATTTGAAGTACGTAGCACAAAAAATATTAATTAAGTTAAGGGAAAAAAGTGCCTGTAGTAGGCTTAGTTTCATTTTTTTTGGTTTGGTTGCTTATTGCAACTTCTTTTAGGAATATGTGTTAACAAATTTAATATCTAAAATTTAAAATTGCGACATTTAATTCTGAATGTGTTAGCGTCTCTTCAATTATTAGCTGTTCTTGAATCCATTTCTGCTGGTGTTCATAATAAAATTACAAAACATACAGTTAGATTTCTTACAAAACCGCTTGTGATATAAACATTACTTTCTTTGTTTGACAAACATATTAACCGTATAATTTTAGCATTACATTGTCCTCAATTAATGTCTCCCTGGAGGTCTTAAAGTTGCTTGTAGACGCCTGCTTGCATTACCCTCTAACCATGCGCAGGCCTCCCTATATAAGCGAGAGCGTGGTCGGTCTCGGCATTCATTTTCCTCCAGAGGTTCCTAGGCGTCACCTCGTCTCCCACCTTTCGGCCTGGATTTTGGGTTTTCCCTTTCGTTCATCTTCTATGCTGTGCTCTCTCCTCCTGTTTCCCGACCGTCCGCGACGACCGCTACGCGTCCGGCACTGAACGAGACGTGCATGTCCCCAACGACGACGACTACTCTCCGTTACACGACTGCCAATGCACTCTGCCTCCTTCCGACCTTTTGGTATTGGCAGAAGACTTAAAGCATGCTAAAGCACTTTTCCGGGACTCCAAACGGAAACTCCGTTAAGCTTCATCTCAAGCGGGCCTTTCAGCCATCAACTCTCCACTCGATTTATGTTCTAAATCATCTCGCAAAGAACACAGCGTCACTTGCAACGAAGCCCACAACTTCGTCGACTCTGTTTCCCGCCGCTATGCCGACAAAACGCCGATGCCTCTCCCGTCGTGCACCTCGTCCATGCGCCGGGCCAACACACAACAGTGGGTCGCGTCTACAACGAGTCATGAAAGCCGTTAACGCCCTTCGCACATCTCCAACCCTGCTGCAAAAAACGCAAGAGTTCATCCCCCCTTTCGGTCAACCCTAACGCACCGACTCCCGCCTGCCGCAAACACATTCATTTTCCGGACGACAACACTTACGATCCGACCATCCCCTGGCACGCCCGGCTTAGTTCGGGACGTTCATGTCGTCAATGCCACAGACGTTTTCCCCGTTATCTGAAATTGGATTTTTATCTTTCGGTCATCTCCTTGCGGGCCTTTCGGTCAACGCTTTGGCCACGGATGCTGTACTCTCTCCTGCTGCAACTCCGACCGTCCACGGCGACCGCTGCACACCCGGCGTTCATGTCGTCAACGACGCAGACGTTTCCCCGTTACCAGAAATTTGGATTTTTGTCTTTCGGTCATCTCCTAGCAATGGAAACTGCCCTTTCGGTCATCACTCCGGCCACGGATGCTGTGATCTCTCCTACTGCTACTCCGACCGTCCACAATGACCGCTGCACGCCGAGTTTAGACCGGAACGTTCATGTCGTCAACAACGAAGACGATTCCCCGTTGCAAGAGGCCAACACGCATGTTTGGGTTCCGTCTACTGTGAGTCATGAAAGGCTAAATGCCTTTTGCGCATCTCTGTCTCCACCGCTAAGGAGCGCAAGCATTCTGATTTCCTTTCGGCCAACACTCCGATTCCCGCCACGTCGCAGGCAGCCCAAATCACTCAAACGCCTACCACAAAACACGTTTATTTCCCGGACTACAATACAGACAACCCGTCTTACTCTCTTTTCAGTTTCGATTGTTTCCGACAACGATTGAAGTTGCTTCCGAGATTTGGTTACACGATCTCATCTCGATCAAGTTTTAAAACAACTGGGTCAAGATTCATGGCCCGTCCAAGTAAAGAGTCAAGACTGTTCCTGTTTTCCTCAGCTTGTCTCGTCCAGGGTTACCCCTTATTTCGAGTGAAACGCAGACAGCAGTTTTCTCACCATGCTGCTGCTTGTCTCATTCGTGGCTAATAACCTCGTTTTAAGTGTAAATTCAAGGTTGGATTCCATCCGCATTTCTTGCTTCTTTTCTCGCCCGTGGCTGTCCCCACGTCTCAAACGTAAGTCGCCTGTTAATGTTCACACTGCCGCGCGTCTCATGCGTGACTAAAATCCACGCTTTGAGTGATGATCAAGTTGGAAGCTGTCTACACCTCATGCCGCTGATTTCGACCATCGCTAACACCACATCTAGAACAACAATCAAGCAAATGATGCTGTCAACTGCAGCTCGTCTCACTCGTGGCTAACATCCACGTGTGAGTGAAGAACCAAAACGGAAAGTGTTTACCCCTATGGCTGGTTGTCTCGGCCGTGGCTACCCCCACGTCTCGAACGTAACTCAAGCCAACAGTTGTTGTCCACTGCTGCTCTTCTCACTCGTGGCCAAATCCCGCGTTTCGAGTGAAGATCCAAGACGGACGCCGTCTACACCTCTTGCTGCTTGTCTCGACCGTGGCTGACCCCACATCTCGAACGTAACTCAAGCCAACTGTTGCTGTCAACTGCAGCTCGTCTCACTCGTGGCTAAATCCCACGTTTTGAGTGAAGTTCCAAGACGGAAGTCATTTACTCCTCTTCCTGCTTGTCTCGACTAGGCCACGTTCAAGGAAAATCCCACGCCTTGAGTAAAGAACCAATACGGAAGCCGTTTGCACCTCTTCCTGCTTGTCGCGACCATGGCTGACCCCACATCTCGAACGAATATCAAGACAACAGTCGCTGTCCACTGCTGCTCGTCTCATTCGTGGCCAGAACCCACGTTTTGAGTGAACGTAAGACGGAAGCCGTTTGCATCTCTTGCTGCTTGTCTCGACCGTAGCTGACCCCACGTCTCGAGCGAAAATCAAGACAACAGTTACTGTCTACTGCTACGATTAATTATGATTTGTGTTTTATGTATTTCTGACAACTATTTGATCATCTCGTTTCTATATCCATCATGGCCAGCCAATGATACAAAAGCCCGAGTCTTTTAATCAAGTCAATAAGATCATATTTATAATCAACTCTGCTCGAATAACCCACTTTTTTATCAAGCATGTCTCTTTTTTCCTAGATTTTATGTCTTGCCAAATCGGGGGTGGATATGAATATGATCGATCTGTACTTGACGCTAGAATTTGACTTGGGTTTACGGGTGGAGATTTTGTTGTATAGATAAATGGCATGAGTATTTTTAACGTACAGTAGCCTCGTAAGATATTGTAGCTTCCAGTTTGTAGGTGGTTTCTTTCAAATCTTTACAAACTAGCAAATTCAAAGCCAGTACACCTGGGATAATTCTCCCACCCACCACTATTTCAATCTCTAAAGTTTTAGCAGACTTATTTCCGATGGTCATTGTTTGTCATATTGTAGCCCAAACACAGGATCAGTGCGTTTACGATTTTCACAAAATTTGTCAAAGAAATAATTAGCAGCTAGGCTGATAACTTGGCCAGGTAACAAACGCTCTAGTGACCAAAGAGTGGCGATGTTCGGAAGCTCTTTGGGAGTAAAAATGTGTCTAGCTTGCACCACAGAATGTCTAGAGGTGAATTTAGGACCAGAGCTCGTAGCTGCATGGAAGGAATCTCTGGAGGAATTCTCATTATAGGACCAGAGTGGGAGTTTTGGCAAGACTGAAATTGAGATGGGTTACAAATATTTTCTCACTAGGAGTAACAGTTTGGGAATGAGCCTACAATGAATCCGATGCTTCATAGTCAGCATCAGCAAATTATTCTACTTTGTAAACTTTAATCAGTGTAGTTTGCATGTGTTGGGCTAGAGTTTTTACACCACCCAACGGTTGTTTTACAGTACCAACTGCTGGTTTCAGAGAGCTTTCTACTGGTTAAAAAATTTTTTTTAGCTGTTCTTGTTGTGATTTTTCACCCAAAAGTTGATTTAAAACCTTTTAGCTAAACGTCTTTTAATTTTTGAAATTTCTCGTTTTGTCTCCATTCTTTTTTTAATAGGTAAAAGCAAACGTTTATATTGTCCTTCATATTTTAACAGTTTATTAATTGATAAAAAACTAAAAGGGTTGTACCAATACGTTCTGCACAACATTTTAAAATCTGAAAATTTCATGTTGGCCCGATACGATTTTCGTAAATGGGCTTTAAATAACTCATCCATGGGGAAAAGGGGAAATAAATTTGCCTTGTCTCTAACTACTTGTTTTGGGATTCTTCTACAGGAATGACTGCAATAAAAAACATCTGTATTTGAATGACGCTCTTGGGCAGAGTAACGTTTGATGTTTTTTTTTTGTTTGTCGAAAGGCAATCGTTTAAAAGAATCAGGTTTCAAATTTTGGGTTCAATTCTTCAGATGGAATAAAATCTTTTTGGGAATCATGAAAAAATACGACATTGCGTCTGATTTTCTCCTCATTTTTAGCAATTATAGACCGCAAAGCTTTGTACTTGGATTGACACAAAATTTTACTGTAAATAAATAATCTGCCATAGTTGAGCCACCTTTTGTTACAAATGGAATTAAACAATAAGTTAGTTTTTCCACAATTTTCAGAGCCTATAATTAGTCAGCTGATGTGAGACGGTAGAAATGAATGATTTTAGGTTCTTTATTAGGCACAAAAAAGTGGTAGTTTTTAGTTTCCATTGCATTTTTTTTATTTAAATATTTTTTAATGGTTGTAGAGTTAACAAACTCATAAAGTCTTCATCGGAAAATTTATCGTTGGAAATATCAGTGTGGGCTCTCCAAAATCTATGTTGCACCATAATTTCATGTTGCTGGAAGTATCATCAGTGACAAACATCACAGTAATTCTTCCCAAGACCTCCATCAAGTTTAAAGCATTGTAAGATGGTAAGTTAAACCTTGGTTCATCAATAACATTTTAGTTAAGTTTCCATTAGTTTAGTTACTGTTCTGGTACACCCAATTATAAGACAGGGCAGTTTGTCTCCGTTATCTTCATTCGCCTTTTTGCAAGAGGGGTAACCGGAGGAAGCCTCTTGCAAAGCATTGGGATAATTGATCATTATCATGATTACTGTTTTTTTTCTCGTTAAATTCGACCTGTGGTGTTTTTTACAGATGTACCGTTTAAGAATTTTCAACACTTTTAGAGTTTCCAGGTCTCTAGGTGAAATCCAACCTTTATATTTTGATTTTTCGTCTAAATTAGTAGTCTCCAAATTCTTTAATTCTTCAAACTGTATGGATGGAGAAAAACCATACTTTGCACCATTGTTAATCTTTGTATCATTCTCGGTCTTAACTGTCAGCAACTTTTTTTGCAAGAGATTCGAAAGATGTGTTTGCTAGGATGGTTGAGACATATTGAGGTTATAATAAATAATAAAAGGAAGAAGCTCAATATGTCTCAACCATCCTAGCAAACACATCTTTTGAATCTCTTGCAAAAAAAGTTGCTGACAGTTAAGAACGAGAATGGTACGAGAAAAGAACCTCATAATAAATAGTAAAAGGAAGGAGGTTCTTTTTATTATATAGTTAAACAAAACTTGGCACATTTTGAAATTTCGTACATTTAAAAAAATGTCAGTCAATAAGTTTGGACAAGCATTGAAAAGGACGAGAGGGGAAGTGGATAATGCGATGGGGACGATCCGAGAGGACCATGGTTGACCAAGGGGATGACCATGGGATGATTATGGTTCGTTTAAACTCTTAAAACAACTACGATATTCACAGCATGCATTTAAAGTAGGGGCTGCCGTCGAACCAGAAGACGGCGTCAATTGTTCTCAAATTGGTACTCGGGAAACATGTTCTTAAACTTAAAACTGAATTGCCGCCTTCCATTACTCTTCCAGCTGACTAGATAGCTTCCACCATTTCTAGCGTAGAAAAAATACTCCGTATGTAGATGGTGTTGTTGGAAGTTTTTATTGAAAAAAGAAACAAATTAGGGACAGAGTTACCCCTGCATCCTGCTGACGCGGGAACCAAAGTGTACGTTGACAGGAATTGCCAATTATAAGATGACCAGAAAGTAAACTGCAATGCAATGCATAAACCGATTAGATATCTAAGCAAGCCTATTATACCGAGTGATGCTGCTACTGACGTAATCGTCGACAGCAATTGCTTGTTGCAAGATGACCAGAAAAAATACTTCGATGCCACGAATAACCAATTAGAAATCTAAGTAGACGTACTTTACTGGTTGAAAACTTTTCATGAATAGCCCTTTGGATAAAGAAGGTGAACTGGTCATTAATTCCGGTTATCTTTCAAGCTTCATAGGTACATGTTGCGGGTTAATTCATAAAGCAATTTTATATTACAGCAATCTGAGTGTAATACGCATTGCAAAATGTAAAGCAGGAATGAAAACGTTTTACAGTACTAAAATAAAGGACGAGCCTTCAACAACTACCACTTTTGATAATCCTTGCTAAATAGAAAAAAATTTACTCATCGCAGTTCACACTCTTGAAGATTTACATACAAAAAAATTTATTTCCAGTTTGATTTGATTTCAATAGATGACTCTCATATCATCCTATCTAAAACAGCTTCATAATTACAAGGCTTAGAGAAGATGCTTAGGAAAAATAGGCAAAAGTATCCACACCAACTTTGGTCAAAGTTTTTCACGCATTCATAATTGTGTTTAATTCCCGTTCCCAAGTAGTTAACCACGGACTGGAGGACTCATGTTCCCAATACTATCGAAATAACAGAGTTCGCCCAAAACGGTGGAATAGGCTACCCAATGACTTTTCATCTCCTTTTTGGAAATTTTCCAAGTTTACGATTCCGTTTTCACCCGTAAGCCTAAGTTTTAAGGGAATTGTGTCTTTACTAAACGTACCTATAAATTTCGGAATTTTCTTTACTCTCGCCAATTCGTTTAAATCAGGGTTTGTTCATTAAAGTAAAGTAAACCCCGAGTGGCCCTTTAAGTAAAGACCTCTACCTCATGGCAATTTTTTTGCTTCATTTTTTGTTTAGCCTTTTTTTCTTCGAACCCGAACCTTCCACTTGCTTGTGATATTGCACAAGTTCAGCAAGAATTTTTGCATTGTTTTGTGCTTTTTTACGGCAGTTGCCAACCTTGCAATCCCTCCCTCTAACCCTTCGATTCCGCTTAAAACTGGTGCTAGCAGTCCACCAACAAAAATGCCACCTTTCTTTTTACAATCTTGTTTTGAGAGCCATATCGTTTTTATTATTTAATAAACAATTTCGACTTTTTCTCCATCCAACTTTTGATTCATTTTCCTTTCGCCAATGTGCAGAGTATGACAGATGATGTTAGCTGGCACGGCAGCTAAAACTTCAGCTTGACTTGTACTTCCACAATTCCCAATTGAAGCCTTTCAGACTGTTTTAAACAATCCAACACCACAAGAGGATGGGCTTTCTTGAACTGAAGCAAGTTGAAACTCAAGTCACTGGTGTGGTAGCACAGCCGACTAAATTGCTGCGTCATTTTGTACAGGCTGATGTACTCTCCACTGTCAAAATTAGCATTCAAATCGAGAAACGGCTATCTTTCAGAATTTACAGTCATGTGAGCATCTTGCAGACTGCAGTGGTCAAACACGGCTGGATTTTTAATCAAAGAGACCTGTCTGTTAGTTTGAAAAGCCATCCACCTTGGTTTTTATACTGCAGAAGTAGTTTGCACGTGCCATGTGAAGCTGGTATTTTGAGGGTGCTCGCAGCTGTCTTAATGCCAGTGTCTAAATCCTATACCCACAGAAGCTCCATGGCAGATGAGATTGTAGAGTTTAACTTTTGTTTATCCGATGCCATGACATGGGGAATGAGCCACTAAATGTTATTTGAACGACTTTACCATTGGCCTGCAGCTGTGAAGATGGCGTTCGTTTCACTAGGTCTCATGCAAGTAAGCACGTTTTTAGTTCCATAAATTAGCTTACCGTAACTTTCGAAAAATCCCATGATGTATATCAAGGGGATGGCGAAGGTAAAGCTTCCCTTGGGAGTTATTTCTACTATTATGGACGTGTGCTGCTGTGTGAATCCCAAGTCGTTGTTTAGATCAGCAGTGGGCGTATAATCATGAGGTAACTGTATGCAACGTGAAGAAATAAATCTTGGTTTCCGACGTGCATGTGGAATTTTGAAATTTACATTGTTGAGATTCGTATGAAGAAGAGGATTGTATTCGTAGTAACCAAGGAATCATAACCAAGGAGTCAACCGAGGAATCATACACCAAGGATTTGTTGATTTTAAGTAATCTTCTACTATGCTCATATTCTTGATATTGTTATAGATTTGACGAAAGCTTTGTTTCTAGGCATCAAACCGTTTTTTTTTTTTATTATTAGAGTTAAACTTAAGAAAGAGTCCCTTTTTTTCCAAATACGAGCATCTTGTCCTTTTTTTAATTTTAGATCTCAAATGAAGTCTCACTGTGAGCATCTCTCCATTCAAATCCAATGATTCGTTGGTCTGAGAAGTGAACCAGACTCTTGTAGTTCTGATTAAGTTGGTAGTAACTGGGAGGTAAATTAAAATTATGAAGAGACTATTAGTTTGAAACCAGGAGGTGAATTGGGATAAAAAGAATATAAAATGGGTAGACTGTCACTGTTACGATAACAATTGCGTACGGTACCAGCATACACAAAAATTGTATTCACGCTCATAATATCAACGTTATTTTGACTTTCTTGACTTCTCACATAGGTGCCAAATTCGGACCGCAAGACTCGAGCAGGGCTATTTCTACTCTTAAAGGGTATTCCATAGTTTGGATCGGTAATTATCAAGTTGGTTCTTAAAGTATTTCGATTTGGAAGAATACAAATGGCTTTCTTGTTGTGGCCATGTACACCTATCGATGAGTTGAGAAATTTATTCAAATCTTCGATTGCATAAGCCCCAGGAGTGACTAACACTTTCCAAAACACACCAGCATCTCTCGTGTACTGAATTTCGTTATTTTTTGAGCTAATGTTGTGTATGCTGTTATACATGTACAGATTAAACAGAACCAATTCGTATTTTTTCCCGATTCCATATGAATGGGCATGTTTAGATTAGATTAGTGTCTTTGCCGGTAAGAATAATTGGGCAGGAATCCACGATGTTGTCTTTTCTTTTAAAGGGATAAACAGGACCGACTGACTCTCCCATGCTCAAGATGTAAAATCTCCTAAAGCATTATCAGGCGTGAAGCATTTTCGTCATTCTCACAATGTGAAAGATCATAAAGCATTTGCACCCCTAAGAAACCTCTAATTCGTCATTAGCAGGAGGGTTGCTGACAATATGTCATTCTCACAATATGAAAAATCATAAAGAATTTGCACCCCTGAAACCCCTCAATTATTGTTGTTCGTCATTTTTGAATTGCAGTTAACAATTCGTCATTCTAACAATGTTTACACCCCTCATACCGCTCTAATGTTGCTAGTACATCATTTTCAGGACTGCAGCTAACATTTTGCCTTCTCATGATGTGAAAGCTCGTAAAGTATTAGCATCCCTGAGACCCCTGTAATGTTACTAATTCGTCATTTTTAGGAGTGAAGCTAATGAATCGTCATTCTCACTACATGAAATTCAAAAACATTTGCAAGCAACCCCCATTTTTTGCCCTCCTCCCATACTGCTAATGCATAATTTTCATGCTTTGAAGCACTCGAGAGGATCTGACAGTTCTGAAAATGTGAAATCTCGAAAAGCATTTGCAATCACCCCCAGCTTTAAACACCCCCAAAATGTTGTTAATTCTTCATTTTTACACTAGAGCATTTCAGAGTTCTCACAATATTAAAGCTCATATAACATTTCCACAACCCCGCCCCGGGCCCCCCTTCATTTTTTGGACTCCCATAATGTTATTAATTCATTGTTTTCATGCTTCGTAGCATTGAAGAACATTTGAGCTTTCTCGTAATGCGATAGCTCAAAAAGCATTTGCAAGCACACCACAGTTTTGGTAGCCCACATAATGTTGCTAATTCGCTATTACACGCTCTGGAGTGCTCAAGAGTTCACGTAATATTAAAGCTTGTAATACGTCTGCAGCTAAATCACGACACGGTATGACCCAGCATGGCCCGGTGAGACGTAGTGAGACCAAGCAGTTGCTAAATCGTCATTATCGTGGTGTCTGTTTGTGCATTGAGGTATTGAGGTAGCATTAGGACACTAAGTTAGCATACGGACACATTCAGGTAGCAAAGTGCACTCCCCACTGAATGACCTTGAACTTGGCCCAGTGTGTTAGGGACATCAGGCACATTACAGGAATTGACATTGTTGCCACACCCACCGAAAGGCTGTCTTCAAAAATGGTAGCATTTTTGGTTCTGAGGTTACCATCTTGGAAATTGGCATCACATCTGCTTCCGGTATCCGCGGGAGCCGCCATCTTGGAAAATGGCTGCACTTCCAGTAACATGACTTCCGTTATGACAGCAGTTCCGGGGATGGGTAGGTGGGTCGGTCTTGATATCGCACTTTACCATTACTCACTCATGATATTTCACTTGCACATTTTTTGACAGTCTTGCTACAAATATCTGATGCAATAAAATAAATGAAAAGTGTTACAAAGTACCAAAAAGAGAAAAAACTCATTAATAAAAAGTTTGTATGGGTGCTAGCATATTCTCTTTCTTCTTTCCCCAACTTTAAATAGGAGTGTTGACACCATATCATAATTCAAAATTATAACTTAAGAAATTGAGATAATTAATTAAAATTTGCTGCTATAATTCTTAACGGTTAGAACATTAATTAATTGCTGAACTGAAACTATCGCTTTTCAATTTAACTTTTATTTCTGTTCTAAAGTATTGTATAGTTTAAACTGCTCAGGATTTTTTTCTTCTTGTGAACGATTGTCGTTTTTTCCCTTGGCATTTCTTTAATATACTGCTTGCCACGAAAAAGAATGACGTATATAGCTACGTTAGATAGAGTGGTCAAATGTCTTTATCCTAGATGTTGTGCATGAACGTTTAGTTCCTACATTTTACGTTGGTGGCACCACTATCGTGGTTCCTAAGGATGCTCCATTGCTAGGGGTTGGTCCATTCAACCTATACACCTTCTGGGGTGGAAGGGTTATTGTAATAACAAACAAACCAAGTGATCGGCTTTACGACATTACTGATGCATCAGCTGCTGAACAGACTGTTTAGCTCTTGCAACTTTTCTACCTCATGCTCTCCAGCTACCAATATGTTGTCAGCTAATCTGCTATGTGCCGTACCACAATGTGATGGCAGACACTTCTTCTGTTTTCTTCCTTAAAAAGCGTTTTAAAATGTCATAACAACCCCATGTATATTTAAACACAGTAGTTCTCCACTACGGATCAATGGCGGCGGCACTGCCGTACTTTTTGGTTGACCAGTCCACGATATTATCAGTCATCAATGGTCTCGTACCTACCTATTACATACATGCCATCCAGATTCACCTCCTATACAGATCAGTACCAGCATCGAGAATCTAAATCAAAGCTACACCCATTAATAGCATGGACCATTTCACCTATACCTTTAACATAGAGAATCGAAACCGGAAGTAGACTTGCTGCCGTAATATGGCTGTAAGGTACATTCTGTGGTACCACATTACATTGTCGTGTGGTACGTTTTACTCATTGGATTTCCATTTTGGCAAACAAATTATCTGGTTGTGTTGTTGTACTTCATTATTGTTATTGGCATTTACAAATCGCTTAAGCTTATAAGGTACGGAACTAAAGATGAATGTCTTAATAAATCTAATGCACTAAAGGAGCAGATAAAACGGAAAAGATGTGTAAGCATTCAGCATTGGGCTTATGTATAAAAGAAACTTATGCTTGCTTTTGGGGATGCTGAAGCTTCCTTCACATGTGTCAGTGGGATAGCTTAAGAGTTTTTAAAATACTAATTACAATCGTGAAATACCTCAACACAATCAGACATTTAGCTTTTATGGTCATGCCATTATTCTTTACTATGTCTTAAAATACTAAACGACTAAACTAACTGTATCATATAATCAACACCTTTTGTTGGTATTTTTATGGTTAGTCCTCAATATGTAACACTCTTTTCATTAGTAACAATAAAAGGACATTTGTTAGCTTTTAAAACCATTAAAAAAAGTTGTCTGCTAATGCTTTCGAATATTTAGTAGAATACCTTTGTTTGTTTTTTCTTCCAGAACACAATAAACCTATTAGCACAGCTAATGGACGTTTTGAAATAATTCTGAAGACTTACGATATATGTCCTGGGATCATACATGTAAGCACACAAAATTGTTGTTACATTTTGTACTTGGTGCAGCCAAATGGAATCTGCAATTTTTAGCTACGTAGTACTTTGTTTCCTAAAGTCGTGTTCATAGTAACTACATGTTTCAATTTGTTCGTCTTCAAGTCAATATATCGGTTTATCTTTCGTGCCTTTCTACTCAACGAAAAAAGAATCTTAGATCTGATGACTTTATCCAATGGTTAAGGTACAATTCAGGGGAATATGCAAAACGACTTTTTGGGAACCGTAACTAATTTTAGGTGAAAAACTATGTAAAAGAACCATTCAAGAATTATTTAATATTGGTAGATTGAAGTTTGAGACAAAAATGAGGCATTAAAATGAGACTTACCAAATATTACTTAATAAATATAGGGGGTGTTTCAGAATAAAACTGAGAAAGTTTCACGGTATACTAAGGAGGTAAAATACAAATCTGAATGTCTTATACAACATCACCGAAAAATACTTGGTTACAGATATATCGCAATAGTAACCCCAAATTGTGTTATGATCGAGTATTAAAGTTATGACTCAGTCGTAGCTGGGGTTCGACTGCCTGCTAGGTGCACGCCTTACTGTGGCCTAATGTTCTAAGGCTAAATTCACGAGCTCCATAAACTCGGATGCAACAAGGTACAATAACCTGTGGCATAACTTAGCGATAATCAAAATGCGTTCCAAACTGCGATATCATCTACTTTGCCAAGATAGGAGCAGCTTGCCAGATTTCAGCATTATTACGTGCTTTGCAAAGAAGCAGAATCGGATTTTATTCAAAGTCTCTCACTCCGCAACAGCTGTTCTGACATCAACTATTAACATTTATTATTTCTGTACTGAAAAATATGCTAGAAACAATACTATTTTTAATTAAGAAGGTGGAAGAAGTTCTTTTTTATTCATAAGAAAACTTGCACTGCCTTGTTTATTTTCCTGAAACTAGGCAGCCCAAGTATATTCATTGTACTCCGCTTTTTTTTTTAATAAAGCGTTCATTAACCAGCTGAATGCGTTAAGAGAAGATTGCAAATACATCTTCCGACAGCTGTTAGATAGGAGGTTGGAAGCGAGAAAATCTGCAAAAATGGAGGAAAGCAATGGCCAAGGCTAAAAGTTAACATACTTTGATTGCATTCATATGACAGAAGAATAAATACTGTAATTTTTGTACGAACATGGAATTTTTACAAAAAAATGAATGAGTGAATGTAGCGACATTGTAAACTTAAACCCCAATGCGAATCAAATTGCATTGCAGTCAATATTTGAAGAAAGGTAAAAAACGTGTAAAGGTCAACTGTGGATTTAAGACAGTAAGAAAAAAGGAACTTTTCTTGGAAAGGCTTACATTACACCGAGAAAAATATTTCACATTATTTCTACATTATTGCACATGGTGTCACCACGGCAAAACATTTTCGTTGAAAATTTCCAAATAAGTGTGCAAAGAATAGTTGATTGTCCTCTTTCTGCATGGAGGTCTTCATTTTTATTCTCTCGGAGGAAAATGCGGAAAGAATTGGAGCTGGAAGCCATATTGTGCAAATTGATGAAGGAAAATTCGGCAGAGAAGTAACTTAGTTGCCAAACAGTCAAAAGAAATTGGGTGTTTGGAGTAAAAGACAAAACCACCAAAAACCATTCTCTCTTCCTGTTGTAACCTGAGACCAAGATACTCTGGTCTATGAAATTAATAAACGTATTGAACTCGGTATTGGACTGCTGGGCTGCATGTGGCGGCCTCCAACAGGATTCGTTCACAAAACTGTGAACCGCCCCTACAATTTTGATGATCCCGAAAGTGGTAATCACACCCAAAACTATGAACGCCAGTGGAGAGAAGTACGAGGCAAGATTCCAAAATATGGGAGGAAAAAAACTACAAACCACTACCGTCTAAAATAAAATAAAATTTTTAGGTACATTTTGTTAAGAATGAATTTTGCTGCCTCACTTACACTGCCTAAGCAAACCTAATTTAACCTAACCATACGTAAATAACCTAACATTACATAACCTTGATTTTCCGTGTGCTTTTGTT
>JAHWFP010236644.1:0-21544 GCA_023313725.1 Lithobius niger
TTTCAGACACTTTTAAAGCAAATTACGAATCCGGAGTTACTGTAATTCCGGGTCCAACACAGGGGTCAGTATTTATGAAAATTCCGGAGTTAACATAACTCCGTATCAGTACAATTCCGCACCCCTCCCCCCCCCCCCAAATAACTTCTTGCGTTCTGCTCACACGTGTGGGCAACAATGGGATTCAACTACACATATGTGCGCTGCAAGTGCAAGAAATCTGCAACAGTGCATTGTTGTGGGAAAAGGGACAAACTATTAGGGTAGCATGTGCGCACATAGCTGGTCGCAGTTAATAGGCACGGGAAAGTTAGTTGGAGTGGGTATTCTAGTTGGCGCTGACTGGTATTGGAGCGTGATGACGAGATACACAAAGAGGATCTCATCGTATCTAATGGTTACAGAAATCATATTTGGAAGGCCCATACAGGAAAGCACAGTGAAATCACAAAGGTTGATCACAATGGCGTCTTTGCTAGCAACAACGGAATATTCTGCAATAGAGGCTGTTGAAAGGAAGTTGGCTACAATTTTGGAATTGGATACGTATGGGGCAATGGCAAACGAAAACAAGTCTATTATGTCGCACAAGCTGTGGAGGTGCTAGAAAACTTTGACAAAGCAACTACATACACCAATGTAAGTGAACTAACATGCACCCTGCAAACCAGGTTTCGAAAGACTGTGCGACGAAATCACACTACAAACTAACTGTGAAGAAGACATTAATTAGCACGACCAGTACCTTCTCATCAAAGTCTATCAAAATCTTCTAGTGAAGGAGACACTGCTTCACCAGCAAATAGTGGTCAGCATTGGCAGTCTTTAAAATGCAGACTGCCCACTGCCATAGCCAAACAGCTAACAAGCACGGAGCACCTCAGGAAGGAGCTAAGATAAAAGGAGATTTCAGAACCAGGATCTCCTTGCAAGAAAGGTTCAGCTTTCAAATGTCTTCCTTACACGATGGCTCAAGCAACAAGCAGGTGATCCATTTGAAAATCAGTGTTACGACCAGATGCAAACTTTCTCCCAGAATAATACCAGTTAAAATTAAAAGGGATCCCAGCATGTGTAAAAATGCTCATGCTGCTTAAAGATGGATGATGGTGAAGTCTTGGATTATTTGAAATTCCAAGCTATTCAAGAAGGAATGTTTCCTTTTCTTTTCATCGCGTCTTCATCAAGAAGTTTGTTTTCTTAAGTTCTGGTTCTAGAAGCAGGTCAGCTAGGATTCGGGAATCGGATTTTGCAAAAGTCCACAGATCACCAAGTTAGCTCTGATGATGATCTTCACAGAAGATACAAAGCATCGAATGTACAAATTCAAAACTGCAAAACCAGCAAGAATGCAAAACTTGTATTCGTGGGTCAGGGAATATGTTGCAAATCTTGCAAAGTGATGCTTGCTGCCTCCATTGTTGGTATTAAGGCTGTTCAAATTCCCAACCTAAAAAATGGGACATAACTATTTCTGAAATTTTTATTGTTAGTGTTATTTTCCCCATACGTGGCTAAGTTGTATTTACAATGTTCGTTTCTCATGATGTAGACACGCATGCTCAATGTGTTTTCTCTTGCACCCGTGTCTCTTGCGCATGCGCCCTGTTTGTAACTTCAGAATTGCATTATGAATAATCCTCAGTGGGGAACTAGATTTGCATCTAGCAGAAGCTCTCTAGTGATCAATAGTCCTGATAGGACAGAACCTCGTGGGCCTAAGGCCTTAAATTAGGCCTGATGATCTTAGGTTTCCAGGCGTTCGAACTGGTAAGTCTTTTGTAAAATTGAGGCTACCGGATTGCTTCAAGCTTTGATTTTCATGCTGTCTTATTTATTATCATTACTCTGCAATGGAGTGTAAAAGTTGATGTTGAATTAGTTAAAACCTTAACCCGTGTGAGATATTCTAGGAACCCCGTGACGTAGACAAGGTATATTCAGTTTTCTTTAATGTAGCTTTAAATCGTGACCCAACTAGCAAACAGTTAACTTAATTCTCCCATGTGAGTTGAGTTTCGTCCATTCGACCAACCAACCTCTCCAGGAAAGAGGTTGACAGTTAATATAAATGTAAGTAGGAACTAAGCCATTCATGGCATTCACTATATATAACCCCTGTATGCACTTACTTTTCATTCGAATTTAGTGGTTCGGATTCGTGCTAGCGAACCAGTCTATCGCGAGATCTTAGTTGTACCGCCATTGTTTATATGGTCAGGCATCCAGCGGCTTAAAAGTAACTCACTAAACCCTTTGTTACCACCTCCATTGTGACTACAGTTCCATTCGACCGAAAGTGCTTGTTTGTAGGCAATGGAGAGGGAGGACAAACCAATAGAAAGTTCGTATTAGAAAACTAAATGACGGGGAAGCAGAGAGAGAGAACTCCTAAGTTGGAAATAAGCCATCAGAGAAAATCATACACTAGAAATGACTTAGTACAGTGGAATTTTCGGGAAGAGAAGGGCTGAGTGATGCCACACGATTGTAGCATGTAAAAGATCCTAGGAATTTCCGATTGGGATTAATTGGCAAAATTGTCCTTACCACCTTCTGGTTCTACTGCTTCAACTGGGCGCACATCAAACCTCCACTGTTTGAATACAGCTTCAGATTTAAAAATCGCCAAAACTGAAGCTGCAGACTCATAAGAACGAAAATTAAGTTTTCTTGCTTCTGCAAGTCCGACCTTTATCAAAAACGCTAAAGTTAAATGAAAACCCTTCTAAGTTCTAAGACGACTTCATTTTGTAGTGCCTCTGTCAATCCCTAATGGTGACTGGTGGTGTATAGAGCAGTGACATATGTCGCCATATTGGCACCAGTATGGGTTTTGGAGGGCATAACTACAAGGTGCACAACATAAAAATGGAGGGAAAAACAACGGAAGAGCGGATTTCTTAGGCTTAAAATAACGTTGTTTTCTCCAACAACAAAAATCTCGCGTTTTAGGTCTAAGAAATCACTCTTAACAGCATCGGCTTCAGTATGACGCCCTTCTGTTTCTCTCCGCAGTGCCCCTTGCAGCTAACTAATTAAGGCTCCAGCATAGAGTTATACGCAATAATACTACGTTGAGTCACTGCCCTATTGACGGTGTAGCATCAATATCTGTGTCTCATTTCACATCAGACAGCAGAAACTTGTATTAGTCATAAATCAATCATTAGTTGCCGGATGATGAAAAGCTCATTTTGGATATAACAGGCACAGAATTTTACGTTATTCCGGACCATTACTTCAATAAAACTAGACTAAGATATGATATAAATTCACATTTAACTAACTTTCAATCACACAACAGTACTTACTTTGTGGTAATCGGTTCCACATTGAGGCTGCATTTTTGCCATGGACCATGTGATGCTATTATGCGGTATTAATCTACGATTACCTAAACCAAATTGAATAAGCACATTCAGTTATAAAAGTGAAAGATCTATTTATAACCAAGAAATCATTCGACGACAAATGCTCGCTTATAACAGTACTTCGTGGGAAAGCCCGCATAAGTATAAAAGCTCTGGGTCATTGTTGATAAACAAATCGATAACAGATCAATTTTTTGTAATGACACACCATTTAATTATTTCATTAAGGTTAAAGTACTTCGTGGATACACAGTTTTAGTAGTTTTACCCTATATTAAATAAAACTAGCCGAACATTTTTTTTAGAATGGATAGGTTTCTAAAGTAAAATTCGTGCAGTGAAGAAATATTTGACTTCCAATAATGTTACTCTAAGAAAAAAAAAAGAGTTCAACATACTCGAAAAAAAAGGAGTGCAACTTTTGAAAGGTTTCTTTCGTTTATTTTGATGCAACTAAAGTAACATAAAGTTATCCATCAGCATGCACTCAATTAGTGTTATAAGTGGTAATCAGAAGAGAGGCCTCGGGGGAAAAAACGAAAAAAGCGCCCAAATAATCTGCAAGCAATAACTTATTTCATCAAGTTAGTTATTCATATTCCTTACAAACCTCGCATTAAGCATCCTGGCTATTGAGGGAAAGCTAGAGTCATGTCATGAACATTCCAGGTATTTGTCGATCTACATCCAGATATTGCTGCACCGCATTTCCTTTTTCTACAGGCTGGATAACTTTATTCACATACACTGCTCCCAAGTACGTGGCCAGTTTTTCTGTACTTTGTGGAGTGAGATTTCTAAAAATCCGAACTCCTACATTCACCAGGCAATTTTCTCGCTCTTGGGGAGTCATTTTCAATACATGAAGTCTTTCCGTCACTAAAACACGAACCCATCCAACATCTTGCAAAATTGTTCTCATCTTTCCTGCAATGCCATTTCAAGTCCTTTTTTTCTGAAATTTTCTGAGTATTTTGCAACATGCGGTAAAAGCTACCTCGCATGGCAAAATTTTCTGTGAGTATTTTGAGACGTGGTAAAAGCTGTTTCGTATGGCAACAGTGCAGCCTAAGGTGTTCGTCACTGCTTGTAGTGTAACCACATCAAAAAATCTAAACTGATGTATAGAGGATCAGGTTAGAGCCATTTTTCATCACACCTCTCTACAACAGCGTTTAGCATTTCTTAGCATTTAAGCAGTAAAAACACTTCTTTGTGTCACACTCAAATAACGTGTAAGTGAACGATTTGTCCTCATGGAAGTGCACAATTAACCATCCATGTAACACAGCTATAATCGAAGAAATGTCTTAGTAGAAAAAAACATTGGACTCATATAATAACTTTTCCAATTCAGTACTTCTACTTAAGAAAACATGTCGCTAATTTACTACCACGATGTGCAGTTCTTGTTAGCTACACCTCCGTAAAAACTATAACTAACTTTTAATTTAATGTATCTTTCAAGGCAATGGCATTTCAGGTTTTTACTTCTCCTATGGTTCATGAAGCGCCTCCTTACCAATTTCTTGATTGCCGATGACACGGTCTTTGCGAAGTGTTTCACATGGCATTTCCTTCCCAGTTTCTTAAAGATTGAGGAAGATGTTGACGTCGGAATTTTTGCAACTTTCTTCATGCCTAATTTGAACTTGGTGACTTTTAATAATTGCCTGTCCCTTCCCAGGATTCCAAACAATCGAACTTGTAGAGAACACGAACGAACATTACGTAGATTTTAACTCTGCCCGTGCATGCGCATTTTTTGGTCATTTTGTTTAGCATGCATAGCCTTCAAAATATAATTTGTGTTGGCAGTGCGTGCATCTTTCGAGGAACATCCGATGGTTGTCGAGGAAAACGTGAAGGACTTGTTGCATCATTACACTTCACTTTATTACAAAATTTACTAACTGGAATGTCCATTTAAATTTAGGTGGTATTTTTGTGGATTTTTTTAGGAATAACCCGAGTTTTAGTGTTGGGCTTTATTTTAAAGTAAATTTAGTAATTGAAATAAAGAAGGCTAAAGTATTGAAATGGTTCAACTGGTGTTCTCTTGTCTATAAGTGAATAAGATGCGACATCAGGACGAAATGTTAGACAGTAATATTAACGCAAATAAAAAAAAAGAGAAACTGACTACAGTTCACTAGAAAAATACCATTATTACATTAAAAAAAAACTTTGTCAAAACATTAAATAAGAAAACCAGATCCAAGGCTGTAGCCAAAGTTTTTTGGTAACGCCACACACCCACAGCCTGAGTACTTGCTCCCATGAAAGTAATGCATTAGTTTTGCAGATTCAATTCTTTCTGTTTTCAGATATGTTTATTTTAGATAGGTATATCCTTATATCTGTCTTATCTTACGTTTCGAAGTTATTTGAAACATGCATTCAATAGTTATTCAATAATGCATTTAAAAATTATATTTCAGATAGACAACACGGATTTTGTGAAGTCAAATCTAGTACAGCCAAGTTGTGTAGGTTTTGGGACGATGTGATTCGGGCAGTTGATGGGAAATACCATGTTGATAGCGTCTATACTTATTTCTCTAAAGCATTCGATACCATAAATCACGATTTCATTATCTACAAATTGAGTCAGTCAGGTTTTCAGGGGGTCTATTTTAAAATGGTGTAAATCCTACCTAAACAATAAACAGCAGAGATTAATCCTCAGTGGAGTGCTATTCCAAAATACTCCGGTATTTTCCGGGTTTCCACAAGGCCCTGTTTTATTATCTGCGCGGCCTATCTTGAGTCCTGGAAGTATTTTACGAGCGACTACGTCTTCTTGGAAGGGGCGGCTTTAATCGACGGCCGCCATTGTTTTTGTAACCATCTTGGATATCAACAAGGCACTCTTCTGCCAAAAAAATGCAATCAATTATCTGTGTTCGTTCTGCGGCGAACTCAAGATAGGCCGCGCATACTTCAGGACCTTTATTTTTCATTATTTTCATCAACAACTTTTCGATCTCATACAATTAACGCAACATCCCACTCTTATGTTATGCAGACAATCTGAAAATAGTTTTTTTTTAATTATATCTCAGAAGACCAATACAGTCTACAAAGCTGCTTTAGACCGTCTTTCACAATGGAGTAAAAAAATGGGACCTTAAATTAAACATTAATAAATGCCACGTTATTACCTTTCATTCCTACAGTAACTTGAATCCCTTTACTTTTTCATACACACTTGATCAAACGGAATTTTAAAAAGGGTTACTTCGGTTAATTTGGTGCTCTGCTGCAACCAAACTGCCTATTTAATCAACACATAACCAATATTGTTCATAGAGCTTTCAAAATGCTCGGTTTTTCTGAAGAGATTCTTCTTTTTTGTAACTGGTGTTAAAACCACGCTTCTAGTATTTAATGCTATTGTTCGTAGTGTCTTAATGTATGCATTAGTCGTCTGGAGTCCATCACAACAGTATTTTAAAAATGAACTTGAGCGAGTACAGTGTAACTTTGTTATACCATGCGCCGTGGCTGTTTGCTGTGACGTGCATGTCACGTGACTGGGCTAGTCCACTCAGACGGTCAAACATCCGTTGTTCTCGTTCGTCATTGGCTAACTCATGGTGACGTCACGGCAAACAGCCATTGCGTGTGGTTTAGGTAAGTCTGTTGCAAATTTGGAATTAATTGAGACAGCTATTTGTATGAAGAACTGTGTGAAAGGTTTGAAATTCCGACATTACTAGATTTCCGGAGATCCGTTGACCTACAATTTTTAATATAACCTACTTCATAACAAAATTCATTGTGTATCTCTTTAAGCTCTGTAACAACGCTCCATCAGTTTCAACTAGGATATTTACAATTTTTGGAATCCCTCTCGTCAAAACTAATAACAAAAAAAATCTTTGGCATCAAACTTTACCAGAATTTGGCAACAGGCACAACCTGAATACTTTCAAGACATGTTTAAGCTGGAAATGAATGCACTTTTTTATTGTCACTGCCTTCCTTCTCGATCCTAGGCAGTGACAATAAAGAAATGCATTCATCATTGCAGTTGTGAAATGGCTGCTCTCCAGCTTAAACATGTCTTGGAAGTATTCAGGTTGTGCCTGTTGCAAAATTCTGGTAAACCTGTTGGATCAATACTTAATAATAGGTAAAAAAAATAAAAGCATAAATATTTATTTGTTCATTTACCATCACGCAAATCTAGACATGTTCCATCATACAGCGGCAGCAATTGGTAGTCAAGTCTGAAGAGATTTCCGTTGGTTATCTGCAAACAAAAGATAAAACTGACTGTAAAATGTAGGAAAAAAATCTTCCCCGTCATGACGGCAAATTATTTTTATTCCTGTTATTACTCCTTTTCGAAATTTTTATGCATTTAAGCTTTAATGCAAACATCGTAAGATTGAAATTAAGATGACGCGTGAGTCACAACCGTGGACCGTCCAAAGCCACTGATACCAGGCCTAAAAGTTAAAAGCAAAGTAAACCATGCGCAATGCCGTGACGTCACCATGAGTTAGCCAATGACGAACGAGAACAACGGCTGTTTGGCCGTCTGATTGGACTAGCCCAGTCACGTGACATGCACATCACAGCAAACAGCCATGGCGTGTGGTATAGGCATTTAGAAAGGTAAAACTTATTGAGTTAATGCCGTAAAATCAGGATTGCAGCATAGTAGGCACAGGCAGAGGGTAGGCCATTCCAGTCATCCAAAACCCGGTTTGCAAAGAAGAACTTAATCTAGCTCAAGCTTAAAAACCAGCTTAAAACAATGCCCGTTATTGACAGCTTTTTCTCAACATGAAAATGTCAGATGCATTGAGATCAGCCTTATTACGAATGATAGAAAAAGTCACAACAAATTAGATTTTAAACGCCTCAAATCTAGAGAGTACAAATTTGAACGCCTTAATCTGTCACTATAATGCATTTTTTTCCAAATCCCTTAAAGGGACATACCTCCTAGCGCCATTTTCTCGATCCTCCACATCTAGTACGGTCCCAAAGCCCTATTTACTTACCGTTAGTTTTTCCGTTGCTAAAAATCCGTTTTAAATGTGGTGTCTAGGAGATTTTCTATTGAATATCGGGGAACTTTATTTACGTTTGCGCGCCTACAATGACCTTGAAGTTTTATCCGTGTGTGCGCAGTCCTAATTTTAATCGTTTGCTAGTAATTACTATGAGATCAAAAATCTAAAAGGCTAATGCAGTAAAAATTAAGATTAATTATTCCAATAGATCGCCGAGGCAAAATTTTAAGACACTATCTAGAAAATTATAAATTGTGATTTTAAATTACTAGAATCATTCCGGTTTTTGACGACACAATCAATGTATTCATGCTGGCTGGACTATTAGGCGCAATGCCAACTGAGACAGTAGCTACGTTTTTTGCTGCGAGGAACGGAGCTACTGTCTCAGTTGACCTTAGCTATGGTAAATACGAGGATGTGATCGTCGCGTGGCTGTTATAAGGCAGGCGGAAGGTTATAAGGCAGGCCGGATGTTGCATTAATGTTTTAGTAAAGCAAATCTGAATTCCCTTAATAGTTTTTGTCTCCCTAACATGTCTCCAATAATATGCAGGGACCACCCCGGACTGGCGTACTCCAGTATCAGGCAGACATAAACCTTAAATGTAAACCTCAGTGTGGAAATGTCACCCTCGTTAAAGCAATGATGGATTATAGCCGAACGTGTATTTGCTGACTTAAATGGGTTAAAAACTTTAAATCTGAGGCAAACCGAATATCCAGATCTTTGACTGTATTTGACTGTTTAATAAGTACACCATAAAGACAAGCAGCCAATACTGGTATGAAAAGTCAACGTGAAGAACCGCGCACTTATTTTGATTTATGGGTAATTGCCTATTTGTAGACCAATCAGCCAAGCTTAGTAAAGAAGTTTTTTATGTTTCGTGATTTGATAAACTTTTGGCTTTATCGTGTATTTTGCCACCATCAGCAAATTTAACAAAAGGGGAACTTACATCTCCTTTTTAAGTCATCATAAACAAATACTAAATAAAAGTAGGCCCAAAATAGGGCCCTATGGGACTCCGATAACAACAGGAAGACACATTTTATCAATAATCGGCCGTTGTTAAGTAATTTAAGGACATTTTTTTATCGAATGCAGTGTAAGGAGGTAGAAAACTGTTCGAGACCGTTTGCGCTGAGAATGTTTTATAGCGCTTCGATAAAAACTGTCCTCAAAAATCTTCTACACTGGCCCTTTTTCCCAAAAGTATGACAGTAAGTGTTTTATTACCATTCTTAAATCGGTTCTGACATAATTTTTAACGATTTGGCTTCATGTTTTATTAGACATTGCACCAATAACGAGGGTGCGTGTAAATTACACCGAATTTTTGTAGTAACAATGTGCTTGAGCGTTTTCACGATACCACTGTTACTGTTACTGTTGAAACTTTGTTTGAGGAATTGGTTGTCGCAATGTCGCAAAAGTCTTTTCCAATGGAGTAGAGGTCGTAGTAGGTACAGATAATCGTATCGTAATCATATCTACGGACTCCTGCTCCAGTGAAACAGACTTATAGCGACGACCAAGTCATTGAACAATGCTTCAACAATAACTGTGACAGTGACATTGTGAAAACGCACAGGCAGTTATGCTTTTTGGTTCTGCGTTAAAAAAACTGTCCTCCAAATCGCTTACACCAGCCGTTTTTTGAAAAATTGTGGCTACAAAAGTTTTACTACCATACCTAAATCGGCTATGACGTATTTTTTTTAACTAATTGGCTGACAGACTGCAACACCCATGCCCCATACCACAGCCACCTACAGTAAAAGGCCGGATCAGCTTTGCCTTCCACAATGCTCCGCTAGAAGGCGAAACAAATACCGCCGCGACTAGTTTGCCAAGTGGCGTCATCGGTTAGCAGAATTTGGAACCCTCGTCGGTTAATTTGAAATTTCGCCGCTTGGTGTGGAGATGGCAGCACTTAGCAAACTTACGCTTGCTTCTATGTCAATGGTTGATTTTAGTTGCCTTTTTTGATCTGATATGATACGGCCTTTACTGTAGGCGGCTTTGCCCACACGCAGTAAAAACGAACACAGCACCGTTGTAGCCAGTGGTGTAGTGGTGAACAAAATAGTGGCGGCACTATGGGGGTGGTTAGTTACAACTTCCAAACAACCCACGCATGCGTTTGCCTTGCACAGCTTAAAGCCGGAAAGAAATAAACTGAAAGGTGCTTGGTTCAGTTTTACCGATTGTTGGTTTCCCTGTTTAACAGTTTTGCTACATTCTGCCAAACCTATCTATTAACACTGAAAACACTATTTTTTTCCCTTGGGGTATGGATAACATAGTAGATTATATGCAGACAAAATAATAAACAAGATGGTAGAACAAATGCTAGAGAGTAAATCGAGAATTGTTGATGGCAGCTTGCGAACACAATAGACACCGCATCGACACTGAAACTAAGTAAATTAAGAAAAATTCCGCAAGAGCCTGCTCTTGTCGAGAATAGGTGCCGGAGCACCGCTCCGCCTTAAACAAAAAGTAATGGAGCGCCGCTCCTGTGTGCGCCTGCACGACTACACCACTGGTTGTAGCCTAATTTATCTTGTAAACATAGCTTCAATCTTTTAGTTAAACCCATCTGGTCCGAAGGAGTGAAAGTTAACAGAAGTTCCTTTCCTAGCTACCCAATCCAATGGATCAGAATCGAGGGACAACTAGAAGAGTCTTTTTAGCAGGTCAAACAAAGAAAAGAGTCATTCACTTGTCACCAACTGTTTTCTTTTTGTTTGGGATGGGGTTAAACCATTAACGCTGGCTCCCAAAACAAGAAATAGTGCTGGTATTAACAGGATTAGTTGAAATACTGTCGTGAGCCCAGGTGGTTTCACCAGACTACACCCTAACAAACGGGAAGAACGCTCTCCAGGGAACCAACTGGCACTTCATCCGGTGGTTTAGCCAGGACAACAGCGACTTAAAGCTCCTCTCTAGATAGTGATGCTATTTACCATAGCATTAAGGTAAAGCTATTCAAAAAGGAAAAAAGAGCTAATTGTAAGCTAACCATGGAAACGAAAAAATTCGATTAGGGCCTGGAGGAAAGAGCCAGGATTCCCCAACCTTTACAAGGCGGTCGCCAAAGTGATATAATGGAAAATTCAAACGGAAAATCCAGCAGAAACTTCCATTAAGCGACTGAACGCATTCATATCACCTGCAATTTTCTTAACAACCGGTGATGTTAAACGCTAAAAATTATTTCCACCACCAGACGCAAAGTGGCACAGCAGACGATGTGCCCTGCTGGACTCGCTAGACAGAAATCGGATAAACGAAGTGCACACAGGGATAAGAGACAGCGATGGAATGTCGTTCAACTGACGAAGTTACACAGCCTGGGATCGGATAATGGACATCAGTGGATCTTGCACAGCTGTTCTTCCAAACGGTGAAGACTGGGTGAAAACCCAAAATGAGGGCATAGACTGATGAACGATTCGGAATTCGGAGATTTTCATCCTTCGCCAATTTCAAAATGTCTTCACTGGCTCTCTCAAAACTCACTGGGCAAAATGAAGAATCATAATACGTCAACCTTGGCTAGTAGCTTCCTCGGACGGAGCCTGGAGAGTCGGGGAAACGGAACAACCTTAATTGTCACGCCGAAAGCGTGTATTTCGCCGTCCACCAAAAGTTATGTGTCACAGGGTGATATGTGACACAACCAGTGTTAAGATGATCGGGAATTGTTGTTCAGTGCTAGCCTGTTAAGGATGACACTGACTTCATCATATGTATAGCGATTTAGATTTAATGCATGGATTTAGGATACAAATAGCTATCAACACACCATTATGCTATGACGTACAGTTAGAATAGGCGATGGGATAACTGAGTAAAAGTAACTGGCTTTTATATGTAAGTAGAGTGTAATTTTAGAGCTGAATTTCAAATAGCAAAGCCAAAGGACTCACTGCTGAAGAGCATAATAATGGTGGTGTTAGCGGTAACCGTGGAGAACAGCTTGGTGGCTACTAGGCAACTAACTGGCCGCACATTCCTTGCAAAAACAACAGTGACGGGATGGGCATGTAGTAAATCAATACAATAGTTAGAAAAGTGAAGAAATGCTAACAGTCCACCTGCTGGATCTTGGTCACTAACGCAAAAGTCATCGGATCTACAATAGCGATGCCAAACTGGAAAGATCATTCGTTAACAGAAGTGAATTGCTGACAGGAATCCAGCGGCATCGAACCCTTTTGACACAACGTAAGCAGCATGGTACACACAAGTACCACGAATTAGTCAAGAAAAATTATGTCGTTGGATGATTAGTGGTGTAATGTAATGGGTAGGCAAGCAGCATTATTAACTACAATGAACCTCAACCAAGATCAGCCACACGTGAATAGCGAATGCAAAAAAAGTTCGAGACTACAAACAATAAAAATAAAGATACAAACCTATTCGCCTATTTAGCTTCCGTCCTGTAATTGCTAATAAAAACAAAAGCTAGCTGACCAAAACCAACTACCAATGGGAGAATTTGTGCTGAATTAACAAGTGAAGTGAGCAAAATTCAGTGCTCGTCTACAGTGTTCCAAAGAATACAAATGGACAACTTGTATGCCAAAGTATGACTAATCAGAAAACATAAATCCACTTGTTTGCTCTATAACGTAAGGTTTATCTGCACCAATTTCAAAACAGGAAAGGAACATGAAGAAGCATTTACTGTAAGGTATTTGTATGGCACCTTACGTTTGCGTTCAACAATTAGACACGTGTACATTACAGAGCATCTTTTCCTCCAAAATGGCAACCTTTATTCTCCAGCACGATTCTTGCTTGATTCGTCCACCATGTGAGCGCTTCAGTAAGAGATGGGCGAATATGTCTGTGAGCTAAGCCTGATCATGAAACAGATTTTTTAAATGAAAATTGTAGTGTTACAACGCATATGATTTATTTGATTAACTATACGAGTATATTTTTTGGTAAATTAAATCTACTCACATTTACACGGCCGGTAGGCCATGTATATTAGAGTTCGTTTGCGAACGAGAATTTCAGAGAATTGGACAGGAGGAGGAGGAGGCTGGGAGGGCGGCGGGGCTAACAATGTCAAAAATGTTACAATGCTGCAACACGTTACAATGGGGGTAACAATAGGCAAGACGCACAATATCGGATTATAGCTTTCTCGAACAAGATGCAACAATGGTTGGGTACCGGGAAAGTAACATTGCCCCAATAAATGATATTGTAACATTGTCGTTGTTTTGAGTTAGCTAGGTCGTTGTGGAAAACCAAAACTAAATGGTCTTGATTTTACCTTAAATCTTCAAGTTTTAAACCGTACACAAAATGAATACGTAATTACTCAAACGAATTAGAAATAACCACCTCAAACGACCTTCAACTTAACTAGGAGGACTGTTTCATAAATTATGAACGCACTCAAAAATATACATATACCTGCTCACACGAAACAAACTTAATATATGAAACAACAAACACAGACAAATATTTAAAAAACAAACCTTTATAAAACACACATTGTGCGTGCACGCCAAAACACCGAAACATTAAACTTCTCGAATATAAACTGCGCTTTCTTTCTGACATAACCACTAATCAAAAACAGTCCTTGTTCGCTGGTATTGGAGTTCAAATTATAGTTCGTTGCATTCGAGTGAACTCTAAGCCGTTTTTATTCGTGTACCTTCACGGCTGTGAGTATGGGGAGACGAGCTCTAATGTTTCTTTTTCTAAACGGCGAAGCCTTTTTTTGTTTAGTTAATTAGTGATAATGTTACTAAGAAGATTAGCAAGATCGTTTGACGTTGTGGTAACATTACGCGAAAATATTTCTGTTTGGTTAACACGAAAGCCATTTGTTTCTCCCATGCTATAAGCATACATTTAACTGAAAACTTAAATGCCTACTGTTCGTATACATTTTACTGAAAACTGATGTGCGTCCTCTTTACATACATTTCAATTAAAACTTAGCAAGTGACATTCCTTTTTCAAAAATATTTTTGGATGAAGGGGAGATTTGTTAAGTGTGATTTCCAGTAAACAGTGAGCTCCGCTTAGTACTTAGTGCTTAGTTCTGCATATTGCTATGGCGATAGTTTATTTGTATGGTTAGAAACAAACTAGCCAAACTAGACAAGAGAGGGATGATGGCTGTAACTCAGTAGTAGGGATTAGACATCTATTTATCAAGAATAAATTCTTATTGCTTAAGTGAGTAGTCATTATCCATGCCCAGGCTACGTTACTAGTCCTACAAACTGACACACTTAACAATGTGTGTCACGTGCACATCCAATTTAGTAAAAGAAATCAGAGAACTTGAATGTCACAGGAAGGTTTTCGTATTAGCATATCCACCCAAAACCAAAACTGGTATAAGAGAAGCCGCCAAGTTTCCAAGCGGCCTTTCAAAGTAGTGATATCATTCAACCAGGAAAAAGCCGCCAAGGTTAATCCAATAAGCCAAGTTAATCGCACCTACTAATAGTTCGAAGGTTAAATGAGAACTAGAAGATTGCTACTAGCGGTAGCTACCTTCAAGTTTTCATTTAACCTTCGAACTATTAGTAGTTGCGATTAACTTGGCTTATTGGATTAACCTTGGCGGCTTTTTCCTGGTTGAATGATATCACTTTAGTAAAGAAATCAGATGAAATTGAATGTAACAGGAAAGTTTTCATATTAGGATATATATCTGCAATTACGTTAAGTTTACTCTTTTTTTTTAGCCTTACATTTGGGTTGAGCCATAAATGCGATGTGTTCACTCCTGGCAGGTCTAGTAGATCCCAGATGTCGACGACACAGGGATTTGAAATGTTTTTAGCTATTGCCACTTGTTGTTGCAATCTCAATAAATTTGCATCACCTGGGCAAATGATTAGGGATGGTGCTTCAATAGTCATGTTGAAAGAGCTATCAACAATCGTTCGAAGTGGACGGCTGGTAAAATAAGTCACTCGATTGATAACTGTTATCATTAGTAGAGCGACACAGACAGCAAAGACAATAATTCTGAAAACAGATGACCGCTTCTTCAAGTTCCAATTAGATATTTTTCCTTTGCCCCTTTTGAGAGAGTCATATTTTTTGAAATTCCTATAAGTTTTAACAACCTTCCTATACAATGGGTCTTCCAAAGAAAACTGACTGGTCTTCCTAACTGATATTGCAATAGCAGACACAAACTGAAAGAAAGACATCAGCGACACACCAATCAGAAGCCCAGAATTCCCACCAATGTCGCAAAGGAGATCGATCAGTTTATAACACAGTTTTTCCTCGATATTCGTTTCATAATTGCTGGCGTAGCTAACAATCAATACTGATTCATTGATATTGTACTCAGTCACTGTTGGAACTTCATCAAATATTGTGTGCTCACATTTTCGCTGACAAGAGCAATCATTAATGACATTTCCCATGGTGTATTGGTGCAGTTCAGTAAAGAGTTTTGCGTTTTCTTTGGATGTGTTGCAGACCTGAAGATTACTGTGCATTTGAGGTTGGTAAAATGGAAACCTGTATAACAAAGTGCATAAATTAGGAATCAGGATATCAGTTTTAGCAGGAACTGAAACAGTAAACCCTTAAAAGCCAGCAGGAAAACACGGACCATATCTGAAACGGAGCCAAACCTCAAACTGATATGTCCCTCACAAAACCAAACCAGGACAGTCTATTCTGTGGTTGAATGATCATTTTTCAACAAGGAATAGGATATTGTTAAAGAGAAACTGGAAAAGGAACATGCTTTAATTGATCTCTTAACTAGCTCTAGTCAGTTTATTTCACTTTGCACTTTGAAGTTTAGCCGTCACCTTGTTATTGTCTGTTAAAGTGTCAATGTTACACTACTGCCGTAATGCAGATTACCGCAAATTTAATGGTAACAATCAGTACAATTTATTTCAAAACACGGAATGTGAAAATCTAAGTTGCTTTAATTCAAAAGAAGCTCGAACCGACCCAGTGAACAAGTCGTTTCGCTGCTGGTGATGGCAGAATTCTTGTCAACTTCCCACAAAGCATGGATTGTTAAAGACTGTGAAAGACCGTGATCAAATTCCGCAGACACATTGCTTTCCCAGAAATTTGAATTTTGATTTCTGGTAAGTAGCCAATTGCATTAGCATCTTGCAAGTAATGGTTTAAGAAGGAACGTTCTGGCAAGCTAACCACATCCTCTAGAATGAATGCCAACCTATGATCAATATCAGGGAAGGGTTCTGCAAGAACTCGCGACTGATGTTCTGTTAGTTCATGCAGAAATACGTTGATCAGCTGGTACATGATCACCTAAGCTTTCACGCGTCGCTTTCCCAGAAATTCGATTTTTGATTTCTGGTAAGTAGCCAATAGCATTAGAATGTTAAGTATGGTTTAAGAAGGAACGTTCTGGCAAGCTAATCACATCTTCTAGAATGAATGAACCAACTTATGATCAATATCAGGGAAGGATTCTGCAGAACTCGCGACTGATGTTCTGTTAGTTCACGCAAAAATAGGTTGATCAGCTGGTACAGGATTCACCAAAGCTTTCACACATCGCTTTCCCAGAAATATGAAATTTTGATTTCTTGTGAGTACCCCATGTCGTTATCATCTTGTAAGTGTGGTCTATCAAGGAACTTGCAACCCGATCTGGCAAGCCAATCACATACTCTAAAATGAATGCCAGCCTATGATAATATGAGGGATGGATTCTGCAAGAACTCACAACTGATGTTCTGTTAATTCACGCAGAAATAGATTGATCAGCTAGTACAGGATTCACCCAAGTTGCACTCATTTTGCAACTTCTGTTTTTGTTTGCTGTATGATGAAACTTTTAGAAATGAAATGTTCAATGGTAAAAACTTTTAGGTTCTGTTTTTGTGATGTGACACGTGAAACACATATAGCCCAAGTTAAATTGAGTATCCAGTCAGTTTTTCTACTTTTGTTGGAATTTTTAACTCAAGTTTAGCTGCAGACAAAATTTTTATAACGAATTAATTTTCGTAATTAAATGACACCTCCTGTTTAAACTTTGTCCTACATTAATAAAAAATACATCGCAAGGTAAGGGTAAACAATACAAACAGTCTCCATTAAAGACTGACTTAGTGGGAATACTAGATACACTAATGTGAGAAAGAAAAAAAGGTGACTGTCCTGACTGGCTGTTGATCCCAGGACTTGCACTGACCAGGCTGGGCCGGGTGAGACATCCTGACTACAAGCTCCAGCCGAGCTTAGTAAGTCTTCAATCATTCTCATTGGTGACCCACCTAAACCTTATTCTACCTCAATATTATTGACGTGGCTATTTTACGGTACTGTAATTTATATTATATTATATTATATTATATTATATTATATTATATTATATTATATTATATTATATTATATTATATTATATTATATTATATTATATTAATTATCTCTGACTTTACCAATATGGGGCAAATATGATTTTCTTAGTATATTACATATTATATTCACCCACATACTAACAAAACCATATACTATCTTTGCCTCACCTTCGTAAAGTCGGAAATCTCATCCGCCGTTTCCACCAGGGCTTTAACTCTGATCTTATTATCCCAGCATCTACCCCCACCCTCAAACAACAACTCTCTGAAAAACAACCCCCTATAACTAAACCACTTCTTTCACGCTTTGTTTACGCCCTTCCCTGCTCTGATTGCGCCAAGATTTACCTGGGCCAGACGGGAAATGGAAGGTATCGTGACTCACGTCTTATTTCTGGTACTAAAAATTCAACCCCTGAAGGTTCACCGGCTCAACATTCCATTTCTTCAAAACGTCAGATAAATCAATCCTTTCGTTTCAACCCCACTCGTCGTGCAACCTTACTACTTTAGCAAAAGGAACACTGAGACCTTTTAGGTCTACCACACCAAAACAACATATTTAATCTCCAAATCCCGCAGTACACCAGCCTGAACTATGGGGTTAAATTCTACCCGTAGACCTTTCTTCCCTGAACACAAACTAAAAAATCCCAGTATCCCAGCATAACGTAATATTTTCGCTTCCGTGCACCTTTGCTGCAACTTTCCCGTTCTCCATCATTAACCACTCCTTCTCCACCCACGTCATTCAGACTTCCTGTTCTCTTCATTTCAGTTTTCCCCACATCCACCGTTTTTAGTATGACTGTGACGTGAAGCACTGTGTTTGTGATTTTTAATTCGCTTTTTTAATCTGTGAGTTTGAAAAATGAAGCCAACTACTACAAGCTTCGAAACATAGAGTGGTTTCTTGTTGAATACGTAGGGCTCTTTGTGTTTTTTTTTAGGCCTAAACCTAAAGAGGCTTAACATTATTCAACAGGCCCGGGTGGGCATGCATGCATGTATAACAATGATGTATTTGCGTGCTATAGAATACGGGAATTATATCGTCTTGCAAACGAGCTGTGGTAAAAAATGAATGGCTACAACGAAGTTGAAAAATCGTATTCTAACCAAATTTAATACAAGAATTATCAGCACAACAAAACAGGACAAATAAAATAATAGAAGGCAACATTGTCTGTATAGCAAATGCTGCCATCCAAGCAGTAAATACAGCATCGTTCAGGGCCGTAACCAGCGCCACCGCAGCCCCCGCACGTGCGGGGGTTTTCTCCAGGTGAGGAGCGTGAAGCGCTTAAAGGCCTTTGTTATAGTGGACTACGATATTGAGTTTTGTTTACAAATTCGAGGTTATTTCCAGAGAACTGCGTAACGTAAAAAGGTGGTAAAGGTTTAAAATGAAAGATCATGCTCTCCTAATCCTGTAAAAAAAAAAAAAAAAAAAAATTCCAAACAAAGAAAAATCTAAAGTTCAGAAGTTGATGAAAACATGGTTAAAAATTGAAAGTTGCCATTAGGGGAGATGATGGTCACGTGGCCTGGGAAGATAGTCATTTTGTTGGTAAGCGAAATAAAAATGTACTGTTTCTGAAATTAAGCTTACAGTTTTAAAAAAATCACGCCATACATGAAAATGACTAATTTATTTCTTTAAAAAGTCTGCTTCAGGGGCCGAGTTGTATTGTTGAACACAGAAACGGTAACCCACCCCAAAAAAGTGCTGATTGTTATAAAAAAAAATTTGATTACTGCATTAAAACGACTGGTTTATTAATTTGTTTTTAAACCCAGTAATTAGGAGAAGAAAAACACATTTACTTTTCTTAACGGTATTAAAAAAATACTTCGACGCACAGAGAATTAAACTAATTCCTAATCTAGGTAACATTATGCACTGCGAAGGGGGAGGGCAGGCGCTACATTTTAATTCTGGTGCGGGGGTATAAAAAAATTCCTGGCTACGGCCCTGGCATCGTAGGGTAAGTGACTGCAGCTAGGTGTCATGTGTTCCTGGCGTCCTCGGTGCATCAAGCAATAGAAGGAAATGTACGTGCACACAGTGTAGTCGATCATTTAAAACTCAGTTTTAAAACCGGAGCATGCATGCCAGTCTCTATTTTATTCTTGTTCTCCACTTTTTGTGTAACGAAACTACCATTTTCCCCTTTTCTTTAATAACCCAAGAGAAATCCAAATCTCCGGATTGTGTTCATCCTAATTTTCTTTGCAATGGTTTTCATAAGATGTGATTCTTCATCGTATTTATCAAGGCTTAAATGGAGTTGATGTATGCCTGAAGTCGGTGACACAAAACTCTTTTCAACCATTTTTACATTCCTTTTTAGAACATATTTCTGTATACACATACGCCTTAATAGTTTATAAAGCTTTATGAGCATTTTCCCCATCGTGTGCCACGCTTTCTCCTGACTGGCAGAGGAGTGCCCCAGTTTTTAGTAACAGTGACACCCTCCGTAATTCACAGTGCGCTGTGAACCATTCATTTAACTTTCAAGCGCTATTGAGGTGTACTTTTCACAATTATGAATGGTTGGCATTGGAAGGGGGGTTACTGATTTATTCCTAACTATGCAGCTAATATTTGGGCTGTCAGACTGAATTGCTGAGCCAACTTATAAACCTCATCACTTTACACCACCACAGCAATTTGCACCACTTCGCAATAAAATATACATATCTTCATTGCAAGATGTCCTCCTCTGCTTGACATTTGCCTTTACGTGTAAAGGCCAAAATTTGTGTAGCGCCCTCTTCGCTGTTTTGCATTCGAAGAGCTAATCCGATTAAACCAATTTAAATAAAATAAAATAAAACCACTCTTAATTAATTATTAAAAGGTCCGACCATGTTTTAAATTTAATAAAATTATGTTTTAAATTAACTGTCGTAATTAAGAGTGCTAAATCGAAAGAAAAAAAAATTATAAAAATCGTATTCGCATTGACTGGCCTTGAAGATGTTGTTAAACTGTTTTTTCCCGATTATTATTAAAATAACGTAGTGGCTCACCAATTATCTAATGTTGCTATAATATTGCCATGTAAACTATAATGGCTTAAAGCTGGTTGTCTAAAATTAGAAAAAAACATAAATGCTATATAAAAATCGTCTATAAGTTTTAGTTTCAGTTTCGGATTCTTGGCCTTTACATACGTAACATTTCCATCCTGTTGATCAGCAAAATGGAAATTTTATCTTTTTTTGCGAGGTAATTAAAAAAAAATCACCCAGTGCTTTACTTACTTGCATTTGACCCCTCCTCCTAATGTTGGGATGAGTTTCTCAAAGCAATGATCTGTACATTTTCTGAACTCGCTTATAGTTATGCAAGGATTGCCGATTCTATTTACAAACTGAAACTGAGAAGTGACAAGGTTTAGAACAATAATTCAGATAACTTTCTACTCATCAGGCTACTTACTGAAAGACCAGTTTTCATTAGTGGTATATACTGTCCTGTGTGTTTGGACCTTATAGTATAATATAGTAGAATGTGGGGAAATGTACTCGAATGCAGTGAACTTAAGAAATGTGGCTGCACACTTGACGAATGCTGTGGCAGATTAATAAGGACGTAGCTGTTATAAGGGAACTATGGGGAAAAATTAAACAACAATATAGGATTGTGTAACTACATAACAATATAGGTGTGCAACAAGGCTCCATTTCCAGCTTCATAAATCCGGCTCTAACTGAATCAGAATGTTCAAACAAAGAGAAAAATATTCTGTTTCA
>JAHWFP010236644.1:31544-41734 GCA_023313725.1 Lithobius niger
TTTTGTTTTGGGGTAGATATCAGCTGTTTTTGGTCCAAATTGATGAAATACATTTGTTTTTCTTAGTAATTGTAAGATGGAAACACCAATCTAGTTGTCCGTCTATTAACTATTTTTTTTTTGCTTTCGTTACATGGAAGAATTAATTTTCGTGACACAAAAAAGCGTTACCAGTAGTAAGTAGTAAATAATTAGGCAAATATCAACGTTATTCACGACGGTTTTTCAACAAGAAAACGGTAAGCTGTGTCTCGATCCAACAAGTTTCAGCCTTTTCTGTCGCATTGTTATTTATCCTCACATGGCTGAAAACAGCCAAACTCCCTTTGCTGTAAAGACACAACGTGTCTAGTGGTCGCCATGCTCATATGTATATTTTACCTGGATGTTATCGTTTTATCTTGGCGGGCGACACACTAGCGTGTGTCTTGATAAAAATTATATTATTATAAAATTATTATTATATGGGAAATTGTATTAAACAGTGTAAAAACAGCAACTGAAATTGAGGCTAAACAGTTTGAAATTGGCTTGTGATGGGGTAGCCATGAAAAATTCGAGTGTGTTCGTTTTGCATTCGAAAATGAAAAACTTAGCAAAAAGTTCACAAAGTTCAAAAGTGTTACACCGGATTAAAACTAAGTAACCTGAGATAAAACTAAAAATAAAGAAATGTCCAGATGTCAAGGAAATTCTGAAGGGAAACTGGGAAACCAAGGAGATTGGGTAACATGTGGACAATGCAAGCTAAAATATTGTTACAAATGTGCAGGACTGAAACAAAATACTTGGAAGACCATGAATTATGAAACAAAAATTCATGGAAGTGCAAACAAAAATGCAGGCAGTTTAGAACACAATCAGAGATAGTGAAACTGAAGGAACTGAAAAGACTGAAGATGGAAATTTAAACCTAGAAGAAGTAGTTGTTGATGTTGACAAGTGAAAATAGTCAGTGATAAAGATGATCAGTTGAAAACGTGGTTGTTTCGAGTTCATAAATTATGTTTTTGATAAAAAGGAAGAAGCAAGTATGCAAATTGAAGATGATGTAAAAAATTTCGGGAATTTGAAATTAGTACATGTAAACCTAAGATCCTTAAGGAAAAATTGGGATAATTTGTTACAATGGTATCTAAACTCAGAGGTTGATTGGGATGTAATAATTTTAACAGAAGTAAATATAAAGAAGGATGAAGTTGAGTATTATAATATTAAGGAATACGAAAAAAACTGAAAACTCAACAAAAAAACATGAGTAATACATTGTTCGTAGACACAGCAGAGGAAATTTGAGATATTATTAATAATAAATGAGTTAAAAAATACAAGAGCAACAGGGATTGATAAAATTCAGATCGATCAAGTAAAACAATCGAAACTAAATACAACCAAAGCAATCAAAGTATTAATAAATAGCATGATTGAAAGAGAAATGCAGGCAGTTTAGAACACAATCAGAGATAGTGAAACTGAAGGAACTGAAAAGACTGAAGATGGAAATTTAAACCTAGAAGAAGTAGTTGTTGATGTTGATAAGTGACCAGGGACCCAAAACACACAAATAATAAGGCCAATTTCCAAGAGAGGAGTGAAAACAGATAAAAATAACTGTAGACCTATTGCATTACATACTCTCCATTGTAGACAAAATTTTAGAAAAATATTTTGCAATAAAATAAAGAAAACAACTAGTGAAATATACAAAGAGAATAACATATTAAAAATAAAAGACTAAGGGACTATATAGTAAGCATAAGGAATTATTAAAGCAACATTAATAAACACAGCAACACCTACAGTTCTAAGCATTCAAGAATAAAAAAGCCATTGTGTACCCTACCCTACCTCGGGTGAATAATGAATATGGGAAAAGGAATAAAAGCTGGTACATCTCTAGCATTTAATTCACTACAATAATCTAAATGAACTCAAAAAGCCACAGCTTGAATATTTATTAGCAATACAAAATTAAAATGGGAAATTGACAGTCGAAGATTCTAAATAAATTATTTAAATTTGAAAAGACAGTCAGAATAGACAGTGCCAAAATGTTGTGTAATGGGTAATACGTTGCTATATAGTGACAATATGTATGTGAAAACGATGATTTAATTGAACTCGCACAAACTATCTACGTTAGTTTCGAGGATTACAATTTGTGCATTATCGTAATTATAATAAAGATTATTATTATTAATATTTATAACTGAAATAAATTAAAAATAGAAATTGAACAATATGATTTAGATGGTTGTACAAATTTTAATTGTACGAGGGAACGTACAAATAGAGGAGGAGGTTTAATTGTCTACATAAACAGCAAATTAATTGAAGATGAAAAAAAAATTAACAAACTAACGATTGAGAATAATGATGGACTGGAAGTAACTGCCCAACAAAATTTACAAGTTTATAAAATAATTGCTATTTATAGAAGACCTGAAACAAATAAATTAAATTTTATAAAAGACTTTTAAAATGTTTTGAAAATAATAACCAAAGAAAAAATATCATTTTGGTGGGAGATTTAAATAATGATATATTAAAATATGAATAAAATTCAGGGGATAAACACAATCAAGTAAATGTTGACAAATATGAAAACATGATGGCTAATATTGAATTTGAGAAAATAATCGAATCATCAACAATTGAAGAAATAATAATTAAAAATGGGCAAGTGAATTTCCAAAAATGTTGTATTGACCATATATTTGTTAAATTAAAGAAAAATACCTATAACGTAAATGGAGGTACAATAAAATTCAAAATAGCAGGTCATTATTTCACAATATGTTGGATTTCGAAACAAGGAGGAAATAAAAAGTTAGATTTAAACGAACAAAGTTATTCTAAAGAGGAATACCAAAAAAAAAAAACGAAATATAACCAAAAAATAATAATACCAAGTCTACAGCAATATAACTGGGATGAATTAAATTATATAAATTGTCCAAATAAAATGTATGATACAATAGAAAAGGTAATAAATAATATTTATGAAAAAAAAACGTAACTAATGAACAAAATAAGAAAGAAAATAAAAATAATAAAAATTTAAAAATGAAAGACTGGATTACTCAAAATGTGTTGGACCTTATAAATAAAAAAAGTCAAATGTGGTTTACAAACCTTAAAAGAAAAGGCGAAATTGATACTATAACAAAATACAGAAATTTGAAAATAGAAGTTGAGAAAAAATAGCAATATGTAAAAAAGAAATTTTATAAAAAGAAAATAAAAGAAGCAGATAAAGATAAGAAAACATCATGGGCAACAATACACGAAATATATGGAAAATTTAAAAGATAAGAAAATATTGATATAACATTACTGAAACCATTTGAGAAAACAGAACTAAATAAACTGATGAATGAATTTTTAATGAGAATTTTGAAAACCAAGTCCCGAAACTGAAAAATAAATTTAAACAAAAATAGATATCCACAAACAAAGTGAGCATTACAATAAGGTATACAAGCTACAAAGTAACAAAGGAAAATACCAGAAAGCTTATAAAAACTCAATGTTTATACAGGAACCAGGAATAACAGAAATAATACAAATTATTAATGAATTAAAAAATACAAACGCCACAGGAATTGATGGATTTAATACCACTAACTTCACAGAATCTAAAGAAAACTCAGCAATATTTATTTGTAAATTAAGTAAATTGTATGATTGAGAAGGAAATATGGCCAGATCAACTGAAGATACAGGTATTAAGACCAATATACAAAAAGACCAATATACAAAAAGGGGGGGGGGGGGACATAACAAAGATAACTATAGGCCAATATCACTTCTATCAAAAAAAAATATTTTTCTAATAAAATCAGAGAATTTCTGGAGAAATTTAAATCATTAAACAATATACAGTATGGATATACAAAGAGCAAAAGAACGGCAGATCTACTTATACAAGTAAATGATATATTACAAAAGCATTAAGTGAACAAAAAATATGTAGGTACCATATTAATTGATTTACAAAAAGCGTTTGACACATTTAATCATGGAGGTTCTTTTCTTTGCACCATATTATTATTAGTAAAATCTACTAAGAAAATAAACGAAAATAAATTATTCGCATTTCATACACTTTATAAATTTAATATTATCCATGATAACTATTTCGATCTAACCTACCAAACAAATATCGCACGACTATCAAGAATTAATAAGGCTTGGCTAAAAATGACCTTACGGCGCAAGCATACGGTAGAAGATGCTCTGCATTTGTAGTACCAACAATCGTCAACGAGGTCCTTGAAGAGCTTAGAAAAACCATCACAGCTTGAAATGTTGAAAAAAAAGACTGCTTGATACCAAGAAACTTTTAATAACTCCTATACAATAATTTTAAATTTTAAACTGCATTTTAAACCCTTCTAAATACCACGTTATGAGACTGTAAATAATTTTACTAATGCAATGTATTTTGTAACAATGTTTATTTGTCAACTGTATGTGTGTATAGTTAATAGTCAGTGCACATAAAGCTTTTAGCTCATTTTGCCCAAATTTCCAAACCATTATTGAAACTTACAATAAAAAAAAACAAGTTTCATTTGGATGAAGCAGCGGAAAAAACTCCGATTGATTTCAAGAATGGCAATAGATATTACATGATGGGGTACTACGGCGAGGTAAAATCAAATAATAGTTTGTTGAATCAGGGCTATCTACAGTACTGGCCGGATCTTGGATGAAAAATAGCATTACGAGACTGGGTTGCCAATATGGCCGCCGAAAACGCCACTTACTCGATGATTCGTTATGTTGCCTCGTTCTGTCAACTGAGGGCGACACCGTCCGTACAAAAATGCCAACGTTCCTTCCCTTGCAACACTTTCTGGATACACGAACGTGTCGCTTTTTTTTTTCCAAGCGCAGAGAAACAGCTTAACTGTGGCTGAGTAATAGCTTAAAAACGATTTAAAAATACCTCAATACATAATAAAAATCTGTGATGCAAACGTAAAATTAAAATTATATTTTGAAAACCGCCACTAGAGGCCAATAGATGTTGCGACTCACCGTACAAAAATTCACCGATACGATTTACCAATTCCCGAACAGACCTCAAGAAATGGGAAGGTCGTGGCGTCCATTTTGTATACCCCCTCTAATTCGTTGTAGATCGAGCCAGTTAGTTTACTTGGCATGGTTGAATATAGCAAAGCGACTAAAACAAAAATTATACAAAAATAAAGATTTTAGGACGAAGATGTAGCTTTATTTTAGGATGGCGTGCTGATACATGTTGCCCCATTTGTGATATATTGCGTATAAACCGTCCTTTACCCAATTTTGACCCTTTTAAAAATCGAAAAATTGTAAAACTGAAGTGTTGTCAAGTCAAGCATTAATCTTGACGTTTGCTTACTTTACATTTAGACTCAACATCTTCCATCATGTCTTCTTACATTGTGTATAATATACTTCTCAGGCTTACCCTTACCCCAGAAATCTCATTCGCAGATTCCAAAGCTGACGTCACGTTTGAATTCTTCCATATCTCTTCAGTGCTGACACCATTCGTTTTATTCATCAACATCTCGATAATGAACCAGTGACAAGGAATATTGTATTTGTCAATCAAGTTATGCATGCCTTCAGTCTCTTGGAAGCAAACCGTCACATCAGGGAATGTTTGAATGCTTTCTCGAGTGATGAAGACATTGACGGCCACTGGAAACGTTAAGTAGTATGCAATTCTGTCGCCTGTCTGGTAAATAAATACAGTCAAGCAGACGATAAAGGCAAATATCCAAGCTACTCTCACAACCAAGTGTTGATCTTTGTTGATTAATATTCTGGCAGTCGGACAACAACTTGATTCTTTCTGCTGCTTTAAAAGTGACTGAAGTGAGTCGAAAGCGAATTGTGAGAAAGTCAGGCGCTTTTACTGGCATTCTGGGAGCTCAACGACACAATTTCTGTTATCGAACTGAAAAACTGAAAAGAACAAGTTATTTCCATTAATTCATGAAGTATTGTTTTTATCAACCAACACAAAGGATCTAATTAAATCCAACAGAATTCATGGCACTCAATATCAACGAACTGACAGTTTCCCCTTCCAACTTCCACATTGTCTCCAACAAGCAAATGCCAGGAAACAACTCCAAACTAACATGGAAAGAAATCTGAGACCATAAAATGCAATAACTTTTTCAGAAAGTAGCTATATATAATGCATTTACTAAATAATAGTCTATAAGTAAAAACTAATTTTATATTTTACGTTTAAGTTATAATAACAGCAAAACAGTATTGCTTACTACACATTTATCTTACATTATAAAGCAAAGTTTTAAAATAGAAAAAAACGACAAGAACCTCCACTTCAAGAACCCCAACAAAGAAACGGGCCAGCGGGAAGTTGTAATTGGCACATTGTTGCCTCGATCAACAATTGGTTCTGCGCGGTCATATCTTGCAAAAGGAGAAGGGGCAGTAATGAACTCAACTACCCATCCAAGTTCAACAACGTTTAGCAGAGGGGAGGAAGTGAAGTAGAGGAACGGGTAGGAAGATACAAAGGCAAAGAAGAGGGGAGGAAGAGGATGGAAGGAAAGGGGGACGCGAGACAGGAGGAAGAGGATGGAAGGAAAGGTGGTTGGGAGACAGGAGGAAGAGGAAAAGAGACAGGGACGGGAAGAATGGCGATGGGGAGGAAGAGGGCATGGACATGATGGGAGGAAAAGGGAAGAGGGGAGGGAGAGGATGGGAGGAAAACAGCAATATTACAGGAAGAAAAATTGCCTGTCACAGTCAATGTTCAGGCCACACCTACCGAAAACTGGGAAACAACCACGGGAAAAACAAATCCCCGGACGAAGCCGGGTACGACTGCTAGTATTTTGTAGAAAGCAATTTAAGCCACTCTTGCGTGGTGTGGCTTTAAAGCAATACGCCACTTCTCGGTCAAAAAACGGACTCCAAGACACAGCACAAGCTTTATGAGGGATCCGCGTGCACCTCAAGCAAAGCAAGCAGTGGCACCCCAGTGGTCAGCATCCCCACCTACAAACCAAGAGAATGCTGGTTCGAAACGCACGACCGACCCAACTGCCATGTTGATAGTTAACAAAAAAGTACCAGAAACTAATACATGCAACAGAGGGTTATGTCCTTTAACAAGCCTTGTACTGGTACAATTTATATTGTCTTTATTAGCACATAAAACACGAAAATTAACAGTAATAGTTTAGAAAAATGCACTAATCAACCAAACATAAGAAAAAAAACAGAATAATAAAATAAAAAAAACCTTGAAATTATGCAGCATACTAATTCCTATGATGTAAATGATCTTTAGTAAAGGAACAAAAGTAAAAGCAGGAGAAAATTAAAATCTGTAGAGAGTTTTTTCCCGAAACTTCCTCTATGTTGCTAAGGCAAGCGTGTCTACAGTAGTACAGGAAACAGTTAGTAGAGCCCTCCACTTGTGTAACATTAGTTTGGACGAGTCGTTTAGGGTTTTAGATCCTTTGTTTTTAAACAATAGGGCAGTGACACGACGTAGTATTATTGTATATAACTCTATGGTGGAGCCAGTAACTGGGTTAGCTGCAAGGTGCACTGGTGGGGGAAAAGAAGAGCGTCTTACTGAAGCCAATGCTATTCGACTGGATTTCTTAGGCCCAAAACGGGCGATTTTTGTCGATTTGTTGGCAGTTGCCGACATTTTTAAGCAAGTGGAATATTTATTTTCCGATTACAACCTCGTGGCATAAGGGTTTGGAGAAAACAACGGTTTTTTAAGTCTACGAAAACCGCTGTAAAAGCACTGGCTTGACTAGAAGTGCGATTGTTTAACCCACCATTTCAATCTTGTGCCCCTTGCAGGTATCTCTCTTGTAGCCAATATGACGTCACATGACGCTGCTCTATAGGGCAGTCACATGACGTAGTATTATTGTGTATAACTCGATGGTGGAGCCAGTAACTGGGTTAGCTGCAAGGAGCACTGGAGGGGAAAAAGAAGATCGTCTTATTGAAGCCAATGCTATTAGACTAGATTTCTTAAGCCTATAACGCGCGATTTTTGTTGTTGGAGAAAACAACGTTCTTTTAAGCCTAAGAAATCTGCTCTCAAAGTACTGTCTTGACTAGAAGTGCCGTTGTTTTCCGTTACATTATAATCTAGTGCACCTTGTAGCTATTACCTCCAAATGGTGTCTCGTAGCCAATATGACATCACTTTACGCTGCTCTATAGGTGTTTAAAATACTAAATAATTAAAAAATAAAAATGAACTAATTTGATGCTTAAGGAAGGTTTAATTGAGCAAAAGTAAAAACTGAAAAGAACGTTTGAAACATTCTGTTTTGGTGGCTGCAGTGGTTGCGGACAGCAGTAAGGTTTCACGTGGACTTAACACTTCAGCAACATTATAGTTTTTGAAAACTTACAGGAAAGCTTATTCATGTTCTTTGGCTGGTTTGACTTTGGGTCAGTTAAACCGTACCTTAAACAGCAAACAAGTTCGTGTTTATTTTCTAATTCGCGCATACCATGTTATGCTTCATTCATTACAAAGCTAACTTGATTTCGGTTCAGTTACGTAATACCCGCCTCCTGTTCTGCCTCAAAGAATCGACACACTTGCCGGATGGGGATGTGAACTCAATACTTTACTTCTTTGCCCATACTTACGAACCTGCGCGCAACATCACTACATCCTACCCCTACCGGCAAGCTTTCGTCCTGGAATCTGCTTAACACTTTTCAACGGATACTCTAATCAACCTTACTAGTTATCAAATTGTACACAGAATTACCCAACTTTTGGCTCAGTTCAGCACCTTCAAGTGAAAGTTCAAAACGGTCTTTCCTTCTCGAAACTCAAACCAACGGTAGTCCCAAAGAAACATTTGCAGTTCAGTTTTTTTAATTGTTTAAATTACAAGTTTAACACTAACCAATTGGTAGAAAGGATCGTCACAGCAACACTTCAATGACCAGGGTACCATTGTGGACGAGCAAGGAGGAACTCAAAACCAGACCGAAACGCCGTCCCGACCCCCCAAGGAAGCAGGCCAAGGTGCCCCCTACCCAGAAAACATTATGGCAATCACACTGAATTCTTCCCCACTCTGGACTTCTCCCCAAGTTGTCCGTTGAGCCTAAAACTGCCTAGAGCCCAACCATAACCCAATGCGAAGCCATGGTGTATAAGCTTCGCATTGGTTTCTGGTCGGACACTAGGCAGATTTAGGCTCAACGGACAACTTGGGGAGAAGTCCAGAGTGGGGAAGCATTCAGGGTGATTGCCATCATGTTTGCAGGGTAGGGGGCACCTTGATCTGCTTCCTTGTGGGGCTAGGACGGTGTTTCGATCTGGTTTTGGACTCTTCCACAATAGGATAGCATTCGTTGGAGTGTAGCCCTAAAATTGTAAACGACTTTTTATAACCAGGTTTCCCCCAGAGTCTAAGCATTTTCAACTGTTCCCTACATGGATCTGTGGTGTGCCAAAGGGTAGTGCACACTCATCAGCCTTAACCGAAGGTCCATTGAGTAGCCGCAAAAACTTGGTGCACAAACCTGCTCAAACTCAGTCGAAAACACCTCACAGCATGCCCAGAGGTTATCCCAGTGAACTAGAATTACCCGAGCGGCCAGGTACAAATTAAACCCTACAGTGCGGCAAAATGTTCCCTTGGTAGTTATATCCCTGGCAGCCGAATTACATTTTTGCCTAAATTCTACCGTGGTGAAGGTTTTACCATAGATTAGAAAGTTTACTAGATATACCGTCTCACTTCTTCCCGTCCGACGCGAACTACCTCTAGCGGTAGTTGCGGCTACCGATACCTCAAATAATGCTTTGCCATCGTTCTGCTTCGAAGGCAAAGCATTGTCAGAGGTATTAGTAGCCGCAACTACCGCTAGAGGTCCGCGTAGTACAAGGATACGTGAGACGGCATATCTAGTTAACTTTCTAATCTATGGTTTTACTAAGACCGTAACCTAGACGGTTGTCAATGGTGGCAGAGATCCAGCAGTTCGTAAACTCGCAGCAGATTATCGAACATTGTACACTTCCCTCATAACTGTAGGAAGAATTAATGCTTAAGGCCAAATTAAGTGAAGCGAGTGGTTGCAGAATACTTCAGATTTCACATGAAGTGCCTCTGCATCACCGTCTGTTGCCTCAGGTAGCGGTGATT
>JAHWFP010236644.1:54713-66781 GCA_023313725.1 Lithobius niger
TTGACAGGGGGTTATTTTCCGGGAGGCTTTACACCAGGGGATATTCGCCTAGAACCTGGTCATATATGTATGATAAAAAAATGAAAAAATATATTAAAATATTGTTCATTCAAATCTGAAGGTGCCATTGATTAAAAACTGGAAAAACTATTTTCTACAGATGCAGTTACCATTTGCTAGGGATATGCACTCAGCTTCCTTTGTATAAAGACCGGAGGACAGCGTGACGTCTTTTCATTAGTTGACAATCGAATACGCATGCAAATGGCAGCTACTGCTAAAAAGCCGACCCATCCAGATGTAAAACTGATTTTACATTCTAGCTTCCTCAGAACAGCTTCTAAACCTTACCAAAGTTATAGATGCCAGATAGTTCATCCCTAGAACCCAGCTCAGAAATACTGCTTGATCCACTACTGTACACTACTTTCCATCTACCCCAACTAGATCTATCGTATACTAGACCATATGGCAACAATTTATGTCCGCATTAGGGATGTGTCTTACTCGAAAGGTTCGAGCCGAGTATGCAACTTGTACTCGAACTCCTCTCGCTGCTCGCGTTCAACTCAAAAAAACTCGAAGCCCATGAAAAATGAGATAATTTCGTCAATTTTAGGCCGATTTCAGTATTCCAATATACCAAATTCACCATCTCAACGAGAGCCTTCTGATGATGCACATTAAAAGTCAATTAGTCAAACCATTTTCAAGTTACATCCTTCAAACGGCAAAACTGAGTTCTTGTTATCTTTACAAATTACAGAGAACTGTGTTCAATAAATACTCGAACTCGGCTTGGTATTCAATTCTTGTGTTGCAAACTGGCTCGGCTCGACTCGAATTAAAATTCTTCTACTCGTACACCCCTAGCCCGCATGTACGTGTCAATTTGTGACTACACTTCACACCTGCTAGGCTTGGACGACCTAGCACTAGAACCTCACTCTTAGTACCAAGAAATTGCATGGTAACCAGAACCCAAGACAACGACTATCGTCCATCGTTGTAAAATGGACACGTCAGAGAAGAAAGAACACTGCAGGTAATTGCCTGTGAATTCAACAGGAAAACTAATAAATAATTAAATGAAACAGAGTTTAATTTTCATTAGTTTTTCCTTAATGTGTGACTATAAGAAAAAACACGGGCGATGTGGTTGTCAAAAGAACGTTTCCAGATAGTTCCCTTTCGACTACCTTTTATGGGTATTTCATCCGTTCTACACCAATTGAATATTGGTTACAACTTTGTCGACCCCGTTACTTTTCTTGCTTGCAAAACTTGAAAAAGTGTCAATGTTGGCTAATTAATCTTACCTACTAATCATTCACAAATCCCTAACTTCCTACTATCCAAGATAGACTTGATAAGGTTAATGCTATCCCTGTCTCATCAGTTTCCAAATGGAATTTTCGATAGTGAGTCTTCACTGTTTTTCACCCTGAGTCTTAATTATTCACGGTCATCACTTTAAATTGTTTCGACAAATTACCGTACTCACCTCCATATTCTTCATTTTTTAGTCTTCTGTACAGCCGTACCGGCTGAGAAGATTATTGCAACGACTTTGTCCGTCCGTCCGTCGCTTTTTTCAACTTCGCAACGGTACCAGAAATTGACGACCACTGTTTACAACGTTAGATTCAGTGTCAAAAGTTAGTTAAATAACATGGCAAATTAAAACATCGTTGCCTCCTTATAGCTAATAGACTTCTTCGACGTAACTAAATTAAATAATAACATTTCATCGTCGAATTGAAATCCTAAAGATTTGTGTTAACGCAGCCGTAAAAACAAAAACATTTTAGCTTCGTTTAAAAGAGTCTTGTCGCATTGTTGCATGAATGAATAGGCTTACGATCGAACCAAATTCTACATTAGGCCTATCTGCTACTTACGAAACTAAAACTGCCGTTAAAAAAATTAGGCCTAAATAATGAAAATTAGATCTAAAATCACGTTACCATGGCAACGTCAATAGTTGCTACGAGTCGCTGCTGTAGCGTTTCTCCTGTCCCTTCCCTACTACCACTGATCTATATTAGGCTACGTTGCGCATTACGTTGTAACACAGTAACTGTGTGCACGGAGGCATACCGTGTTGCAAAAATGAATAGGCTTACTGTATACAATTCAAATCTTCGTTAGTTGCTACTTACGAAATTAAAGTTGTAAATTAGGCCTAAACGCTGACAATTATACCAAAAACGTAAAATAAGCTTAAAAGCTAACACATTTGTAACGTGCAATTCTGATGGTTACTGTTTTTAGATTATATAAAATAGAGATAGCTGTTGTAGTGCATGATAGAGGTGTGCGCCTCAACAATGGAAGTGGAGGAACTGTACAGAAGACCAATGCGACTAGATAGTCGCTGTAGCCCCTTGTTTTCTTATGACCCCATGGGTTGTGAACCCATGGAACTCCTTTCCTGTTTCTGTGGTCTCACTGCCGACTCTCTCTTAGTTTATGGCTCAATTTGACACAGTGATGAGGTGATTCAGCCTGGTTTATCTTTTGTGGGATGGGTGTTTTTTTTAGCTGGTTCGATGCCTTCAGTTTAGTATTTCTATTTCATGTCTGTGGTTTGAAGATGACTTTTAGGAGATCCTGACTTATGCTGTAAGCCGGGGTTAGACCACATCTTGTTTTCATTTCAGCGGATATTAGGCTACTTCTTTTCATTCAGCAAGAAGTTTGGGGATGAGGCCCCATTTGTCATCGTTTTATGGTTCACTAGTAAACTCGAAGCAGATGTTAACCATTGTTACTCTCGCTCAGCATCAGTTATTCGTGGCTGACATTAACTTGTACAAACACAGTTCATTTGGAAATGTGTTGGTGGGTGAAAGTTGTTTTTTCAAACGCTCCAAGTTAATGACACATTCATGGTGTGAAGGTTTCATCTTTGCTTTCCTAATCCAGCATTCCAAATCCTGTTGTATGTTGCCTTCACCGCTTCGTTTATTAAATAAAATATAGTCCGTTATTACGTAACAAACATTTTATCCCCATTTATTAAGAGGGACGTTTTGTAATGCCACAAAAACCTCTCCAGCCAGTGTTATGTTATTTATGGATGCTCCTTAGCAAGAACCTAACTCTATTCAGTAAAATTTAATGGCAACTATTTAAAAACAATGCTACTATCCTAAGAACTGAAAATGGAAGATTAAGACGGTGAGATATAGTTGTGCTCTTCTTTTTGGTTAATTGCATTACTATCAAGTGTAGGTGGAGTAAAACTTCAGGGTGCGGTTATTCTGATGCACAAACAGTTCAGCGATTATGATTTTGTGTTCTTTATTACGGGCAAGACGTTGTTAGAAACTGTTCACTAGAAAGTGTCACTGATACTCACACAGTTATGGCACGATTACGCAACCACTCGCTTTTGCATTCTCACAGCTAGAAGCTATAGAAATCACCTCAAATTCCAACATGGCGCCGGTTTTATGTCTGCCGCCTCGCAACGAAAACAGCAAATAGCGTGAGTTCAGAAGCGTTTGGGAAAATTGTTTCTTCATGAGAAATTCTTTAAATTATTGGCACGGATTATAAGACTGCAAGTATTTACTCAAACGATGTCGGATTTAGTTAATCCATTTAGCGTTGTTACCATGGCAATGCCACCTTTGCCATCGCGATTGAGTTCTAGCTGCGAGAATGCAAAGGCGAGTAAAGGCGCCCTTATAGCAGCTTGCTAATAAGCTAGAACCAATGGTTGTGTGTGTTGTTAGTCAGCTTAAATTACTAAATATAAATCAAATTTCAAGCGCTGGATGTGATTCTTGAGTGATGATTTCCGTGTCCCAGGTTGCTGTTACGTACATATTTTAATTACGTTGGTAAACGTTATCACCATTCATATAGTCCAGTCAAATTAGATCAAATGCTCGGAATAATTCATAATAAGCTAATTTTTGGCACAGATGTTCGTAGTGACTTCAAATTCAACATACTAAAAGTCCTCAGCTGTCCGTGTTGGGTTATAGCCGCCATTTTGGAAACATGGCGCCCGAAAACGGCTTTTTTAATATATTTCGGTAACGGTTGCTCGGGCATGAAAATATGTTCCATCCAACAATATACAGCATGAACTTTTCTACAAAAAAATGTTCTATTCATTTTTTTTGTTTGGATTCAATGATTCAGCCAATAAACGGTGTAGAAGAATGTTGAGCTAATGCCACCAACTTGCAAACATGTGCCCGAAATCGGTTTTTTTCAATCTATCACGGAAATAGCTGCATAAAATATGTTTAATCCGAAATTGTAGAGCATAGAATTGCATGCAAAAAAGGTTCTATTAGGTTTTTTATTTCAAACTGAGTTAATGAATCAGTGAATAAACGGTGTCAAAGATGCCACGCATGTGGTTCCCCAATCCACACACTGTACACTACACTTTGCATAATTGGTTGCTTGGGGTCCAAAATTGATGGAATTTTTCGCTTTCCGTGAAAAGCATGAATGCATATGAAAAGTAACTGGAAAAAATTGCTATGATAGCAAGTTCAAAAAAAACCCAAGGGGAGGTGGAGGGGTGATTTACCCCACCAAAAATGTTACTTATTGTGGGCCGAAATGAATATACTTAGGATTTTCTGAAAGGTGGAGATCTATTCTTTCCACCAATCATAACCAAAATTGTTCAGCTTGGATAGGGAACATCCTACGCCCATTTAAAGGTGAAGAGGTAATGACGTAGTCGCGAAAGCGCATGGTGATTTTCGAAACCAAAGTGCTTTAGCGAGCCCTTTAATAAACAGAAATGGACATGGTTAGGATTTTCTGAAAGGTGTGGCTCTATTCTTTCCACCAAACCTAACCGAAATTGATTAACTTAGACAGGGACGACCTATGCCTATTTAAAGGTGAACAGGTAATTGCGTGATGTCGAAAGCATATGTTGATTTTCAAATTCAAAGTGCTCTTGTGAGCCCTCTAATAGCCCAAAATGGACATGCTTAGGCTATTCTGAAAGGTGGAGATCTATTCTTTCCATCAATTCTAACCGAAACCGTTCTGCTTAGGTACAAATACAAATACGAGCATCACATTGGCACTTTGAAATTCAAAATAGATGCTGCACCAATTACAGCTACACTTTAAAATAGGCGTAGGACGGTCCCTATTTAACCTAAACTATTTCAGTTAGGATTGATGGAAAGAATAGCTCCCCACCTTTCTGAAAATACTAAAAATGACCATTTCGGACTATTAGAGGGCTCGCAAGAGCACTTTGAATTCAAAAATCAACACATGATTTCGCCGCTACGTCATCCCTATTCACATTTAAATGGGCGTAACGGTCCCTATCTAAGTTAAACAATTTCAGTTAGAATTGATGGTTAGAAGAGCAGAATATGATCGGCATTTCCGGCATACAAAGCAATTACGTCCGTTTAACGTAGCCGAGCAGAGAAGCTCGCGTCTAGTCTTGTCGCGCGATCCTGTGACCACTGGACCTTGAACGCGAGCTTCATTTTGGTGGATGCCAGTCGATGACTATGATGTATGCGTGTTTCCTGCTACACGAAGGTTGTGAAGGCTACAACAGAATTGTGAAAATTTGAAAACTTGCCAGTGGTAAAATCAAAGGGAAAATGTAAAAAAAAAACAAAAAACGAGTGTCGTGTGAAAAATAAGGCAAAACGCACTATCGAAGTAAAAAACAATCAAATTATCTGTCTTCATTTTGGGCCCGGAATTACGTGGGCATATCTGTTGTTAGAAAACGAAAAAAACAAACATTGTTTGGTTTATTACCGCAATTGCTTTGAATTCGCTTTCGCTCTTTTTGAGTGAAATTACACAGAAATTACAATGGTTACTGGAAAAGAAAGAAAAATGTATTGAAGAATTTTAAAACTAGTGTAATATACGAAAACGAAGAAATAGTGGTACAAAAATGAAAAGTAGGTATGTGAAAAAAATTGGAAAAAAAAAAAAGCAAGTGATCTGGGGGCGAACTAGGTAGCCGGTTCGAATCCAGGTCATGCCACTCCGACGAAACGTAAGTGCGTAAAAGTGGCTTACTGAACTACGTTATTTCTTGTGTATGATTTTCGCTGTTGGCTTACTTCCAATTTTCCTAAAAAATTGAAAAGCGGGTATGTGAAAAATGTTTTAAAAAATGAAAATTTGTAAAGTGAGAAAATGTGGAAAAAGCTGGTACTTCCGGCAGCACCCTGTGATTAATAAAGGTGCTCGGTTCTGCTCGGCATCAGTGATCGGCTCGGTTATGCTCGGTGTACCAGGCACTTTTTGAGCGCTCTGCTCGGTATCGGCTCGACAGGAAAAAGAGTGCTCGGTACAGCCTTAGTTAGAATAGATCCCCATCTTTCAGAAAACTCTAATCATGTCCATCTCGGGCTATTAGAGCACTCGCAAGAACACTTTGCATACGAAAATCCCTATAACAACCAATTGGGAAAAAAAAGCGTTTCTGCAAATTAAGTGTGATATGCTTTAAAGACGATTTTTGGTCCAAGGGTTGCTCATATGTAAAACATGTATTCGCTTTTCCTGTCCAAAATTAACGTACCGAATGTTTTTGCTTCACATTGTGCTTTTGATTTGTTGACGCAGAAGGAGTTACAGCCAAAACCGTTTTACACTTCTCACTCTTCTCTCCCCCTCAGGCGGACGGGTGGGGGGAGGGGGATGAACTTGCTATCACAGCTATTTTTTCCAGTTACTCTTCATGTGCATTCATACCAAATTTCATGCTTTTTACAGAAAGTGAACAAGTCCATCAATTTTAGGCCCCAAGCTGCTCGACTATAATGAAGTAGGTACAATACATGTGTTTGCCTCTTTGACACCGTTTATTTTCTGAATCATTGACTCAATTAAAAAAAAAAACTAATAGAACCTTTTTTGAAGACAATTACATGCTCTACAATCTCGGATTCACATATTTATGCAGCCATTTCCGTGATATATTGAAAAAACCGATTTCCGGTGCATGTTTCCAAGATGGCAGCATTAGCTCAACATTCTTCTACACCGTTTATTGGCTGAATCATTGAATCTACGAAAAATATGAATAGAACATGTTTTGTAGAAAATGTCATGCTGTACATTTTTGGACAGAACCCATTTTCATGCTCGAGCAACCGTTACCGCGATATATTGAAAAAACCGATATCAGGCACCATGATTCCCAAGATGGCGGCTTTAGCTCAACACGGACTACTGAGGACTTTTAGTATGTTGAACCTAAGACCATTACGAACATCTGTGCCAAAAATTAGCTTATTATGAATTATTCCACGATTTCACCTAAATTTGACTGTACACTTAGAAACATGCAATAGTATACATAGCAAAGCAACGCCTTAAAGAAATTATTAATATGAACCATACCGTGCTTATTTATGAGTAACTAGCTGTTAACCCATAAAATAGCGGAAATTTGTAGTGGTCCATACATATTGTGAGCAAAATATTTATTGTGTGGCAAATCTTAAATTCATGCAAAACAACAAGTTTTAATGTTTAAAATTGGTTTTTTAATACTATTGCCTAAAACTGTCAGAAGTCACCTCTTCTCTCAAAATATCGGCCTGCCTTTTTATGTCGCTACCACGAACACATTTTACGATGCACAACTCTTTTTACACAGTCACACCCCTTAAAATATTTTATGGTGCACACCTCTGATTAAAATATTACCACGAAAAATACCCACTGGTACGGGCAATTTGATACCCCAATGGCTCCCTACAGATGTAGATAACCACAAATACACGTAGATACAGACACGTAGATAATGGTATACATAAAACAAGGGGCTACAGCGACTATCTAGTCGCACTGGTCTTCTGTACAGTTCCTCCACTTCCAATGTTGAGGCGCACACCTCTATCATGCACTACAACAGCTATTTATATTATATAATTAAAAACAGTAACCATCAGAATTGTCCGTTACAAATGTGTTAGCTTTTAAGCTTATTTTACGTTTTAGGCATAATTGTCAGCGTTTAGGCCTAATTTACAACTTTAATTTCGTAAGTAGCAACTAACGGAGATTTGGATTGTATACAGTAAGCCTATTCATTTTTGCAACACGGAATGGCTCCGTGCACACCTTTACAGTGTTACAACGTAATGCGCAACGTAGTCTATATAGATCAGTGGTAGTAGGGAAGGGACAGGAGAAACGCTGCAGCAGCGACTCGTAGCAACTATTAACGTTGCGATGGTAACGTGAATTTAGATCTAATTTTAATTTTTTTAGGCCTAATTTTTTTAACGGCAGTTTTAGTTTCGAAAGTAGCAGATAGGCCTAATGGAGAATTTGGTTCGATCGTAAGCCTATTCATTCATGCAACAATGCGACAAGACTCTTTTAAACGAAGCTAAAATGTTTTTGTTTTTACGGCTGCGTTAACACAAATCTTTAGGATTTCAATTCGACGATGAAATGTTATTATTTAATTTAGTTACGTCGAAGAAGTCTATTAGCTATAAGGAGACAACGATGTAAGTTTAATTTGCCATGTTATTTAACTAACTTTTGACACTGAATCGAAAGTTGTAAACAGTGGTCGTCAATTTCTGGTATCGTTGCGAAGTTGAAAAAAGCGACGGACGGACGGACAAAGTCGTTGCAATAGTCTTCTCAGCCGGTACGGCTGTACAGAAGACTAAAAACACAACACAGAAAGCGGCAACCCAAGCTGTAGGTTTGTTTTATTTTTGCCTTTTGTATTCTTTTTTCATCCGCAGTGTAAACCATGTACTGAAGAAGTCTTTTGTCAAAACAGTATTCAACAGAGTCGAAAATTTGTTTCTTATAATGCTTAAAATGAACACACTGTAAAAATGTGACATTAATGTTTTATTACACCAAATTTAAACCCTCTGAAAGAAACAGCATCAAGTAGCCTGTATTTTTATTACATGCTTCCAACTTATATAATACGATGCGTGGAATTTGTTTGGTAACTGTTGTGTCCGTGTATGTAGACTCAAAGTCAGAACCTAATAAAACTATGGTATAAGTGTGGCAAAATGAGGTGGTACAAATATTTTTTCGAAACCAAAACTGGATTATACATAGCAATTATTAACGTACAAACGTATATGGTTTACCTTTCTGTAATATTATTTTTATAAGAGATGCTGATTTTTTCTGTCTTGGCGCCCTGATACATTAGAAAAACAACAACTGAAATATATTGCATTTACATATTTTTAAAACTAAAAACTACTAAAAGGTATTCCATCTTTACTTACCAATATAAGTTGAGGAAAATATTAGGCTTGATCATGAAAGACTTGACACTTTGGTGCGGTAATCACAGAATGGTGCTAATTTATTACATAAATAATAGAAAAAAAGCTGTGATGACGTATTGTCTTTGATAAATAGACTTCGACAATTAATTGAAAAATGCGACGCCGATGCTTTAAATGCTGTTTTTACGAGTGAAGCTGAATGTTTCATGTCTGAAGAATTACCTTTAAAATCTCCTTTTTCTGGGCCTGACAAAAATGTCAGAACAATAATGCCATGCATTCACATATTACAGGAGTTAAAAACTTGGGAACCTCTCAACCACAAGTATTGGTTTACGAACCTAACTCCACAAATTGTAGTAGAATTCTTGTGGGGACTTTGAAACGAACCAGATAAGGGGTTAAAAAGTTATCGTGGATGCAGACAAATAGATGAAAGACGGAAGATGGTGCCGTTGCGATTTTGCACCATGTAGTACCAAAAAGCAGGATACGGTACATCACGTACCTTATCCTACCACTCTTTTGTCAAATGGAGTTCCTTGTGCAAGTTTGATAATTTTTAAACCTGCACCCATGTACTCTCAACTGTCTCTGCCAGATTTTAAATTGACTAGATTTAAGAAATCTAACTTCCAACAGAAAAAAAAATGATAATAACAATTTATTGTATTGTCAATTGAGTAATTTTGGAGTTAACCATAATTCTGTCGACAGAGAATCGAGCTCTCTTAAAACTTGCAAAGCCATGACAAATATTTTGAGGCATTGTGTTAGATTCTTGAATTGCTGCAGTAAACAAATTAATATCAGTCGTTCTGTTTAGGAAAGCCAAAAGGGCCCTTGCATTGGTTATTTTAATGGCGATTGGTACGAGACAGCACAGAGGAGCTTCGCATGTCTCTTTGTCTGTCTTTATTGTAAGTTATATTGATTTGAATGAATGCATGAGAAAATTTTAGAACGGTTCATTCCATATATTTCACAAGCATTCATTATCCCATAAGTTCACAAATCAATAAATTTGACATGGGGGTTCAGGATTTTTTTACTGCCAAATGATAAATTAATCAACAGTGAAAATATTGCGGAAAATTATCAGAAACTAATTTGTCAAACTGAAAGGCTTGACATATAAAACGGAAGCTAAAAGCACCAGTGTCACCACTTTCAATTAAGGACCAGCGATAGACAAATTAAATTTAAACTTTCAATTAATAACGAGTGATAGCCAAATTAAACCAAAACCCCAACCTCACGATTTTTCACGGCTTGTTACTTCCATGTACTAATCTTTCCTAATCCTCTCCTTAAAGGGGGATTGCCACCATATGACAAGCTGCAGCATCTATAGCCATTCTTGCCGCTCTCTAGTTCTGTCTAGCCCTTACTTCCAACAGGCGAAGGAACACACAAATAAATTGCTTTTTACACAACAAACAAGCCACGTACATCCTTAATAATTGAGTGTAAAGTTGGTGCGCCCACGTGCATCAGATAGCGATCGGTTGTATCGGCAGCCGTTGCTGGCGTTTGAGCTGCCACCATCCTGTGCTGATGCGCCGGACGTTTGTGGGTAGACCAGGCAGACGCCATTGATTGAAGACTAAGGTCATCGGCCCCAGCTCGGCGCCGGTATGGAGTGGTGGACTGTTCCTGGGCCTGTGGCGGATGTCCTTACAGAGGAGCTCCCAAGAAGTTCGAGTCAAGTCCAGACTGTATTATTATAGGCCAATGTGCGCATGCATGCCATGACGCGCATTGTAGTCATGGTGTCATGCTTTGTTTGTCATGCATGGTTACCATTGGTATTATAATCATTCCATTCCAATTCCTCCAAACTGCAACACGTAGGAGTGAAGCCTTAATTTATACGCCTTTTGGACCATCAAACATTTCGATCTTTTATACCAAAATTATTCTGCAACATACGTAAGTCAATGTATTTACCACCAATACTTTTCCCTAATCCTTAAGTCCAGCCAACCGCAAATGTAAAACCGCAAGGGTTATTCCGTGTGTAAGTCGGGCGAGCATAAAATTGCAACTCCACCGCAATAAAAACCCAATGGAACCAAATAACCAGCGTCATTTTTACATGCCAAGCCATAACATCAACTACCACTGAACACCCGTCAATACATTGTGGTGCAGGCGACGGGAAATGTAAAGGTGAACACACCCCGGTCGGTCATACAGGGAACTACTGTTTCACAAAATTTTAAAAAGGACTGTTTGTTCCATCCTGGTGGCAATCATGCTTCCTCAGAGTGTTACCAGGGACGGCAATTGTTGGAGGTAATGCGATCTCGTAATCAAACTTTGCCTAACCTACTTAATAGTTTGTCTAGTTCTGGTTCTGTTTCTAACGCACCTAGGGTTGTGACTGTGCCAAAGCAAATGTTGTCAGACACTACTACTCCTACTAGTGTTAAGCCTTCTGCTGCCCAGTCAGGGGTCTGCTCACATTGCTCGCGAGCTGGCCATCCTGTTGAGCGTTGTTGGGCGCTACATCCCGACTTGAAACCACAATGGGCAACAAATAGACGAGAAAGGTTTGCTTCTGGACAACGTTCATTGGCTACAGTTGCTTTGACCCTACCGTTCCTGACTTTACAAAAAACGAGTAGAGGAACGTCTCGCTGTTGGTCGGAACGTTCCTGGGTCTGGTTTGAATCGCAACCAACCTTTGCCAGACGACCCAAATTTATTATCATGGGATTCGAAACAGAAAAAGGTTAAACTTGATTATTTTGATTTACCCAATGTAATTGAGGGCCCAGCAGAACCCAGGGCTCGTCCCTGTGGTTA
>JAHWFP010236645.1:0-17107 GCA_023313725.1 Lithobius niger
CCACGTTCGTGCTCTTTCTTGAATTTGCGCAACTCCTCCGTGAACTCGTATGGCATTCCGGCAGCATTGGCGCGTAGGCTCCCGCATCCGAAGGTTCCTAGCTTGGTGTAGAGGACCTGAAACAGCAGTGCCGAAGTGAAGCGGTTGTCACAGACGATGGTGTAACCCTGGTTGAGGTAGTGGCGCGCGGTGTAGATCGTTGTGTGAGCCATCTTGTTGTTCTCGAGTTCCTTAGCGGGGTCTTGGGCGGGGTCAATGGCCATGTGGCGCTTTTTTCCAATGTGTGCCTCGTCGTTGAGTATGTAACCGTCGAACGGGTCGCAGAGAGTGAAGTGTTCAAAGCCGACCTTGATGGGCTTCTTGGGCTGGTATACCTTGATCTTGGATCTTCCAGTGTATGCAGTCATTGACTCGTCTATGCAGAGAACTGATCCGGGGTTCCTGCACTTGCGGAATGCCTGGTTGATAGCCTCCATCATCGGTCGAACCTTTATTATTGCGTCCATGTCCTCCTTGGCCTTCTGCTCTTCCATGGCTTGCCTGGTCGTGGGCGATGCAGTCTGGGGATCGGTACCAGTGAAAGACGGTTCTTCGGACAGCCGAAAGTTGTTCCAAATTTGATTGAACCTTGTTCTGGTCATGGTCGATCTGATGGAGTGGTTTCCCAGGTCTGGGGACGTGGACCAATACTGCGCCATCTCCGGCAAGTCGTTGTAACCCATGATTATCAGTATTCCGATGAAAGCCAGCAACTCGTCTTTCGTCAATGGTACCCAAGCGGGAGTGGGATGTGGTTTCTTCCGTTTCGGCGATGTTTGGCAGGCTTGCGTGGTTGTCGTTACTGCTGGGTCTTGGCTGGAGTTGGAGTTGGAAGTGGCCTCTGCTTGTTCCCCTGGCTGAGGGAGTTGCGACGATACGACCGTTGAAGGTGTCTCCTTGGCAGCTGGCTCTTGGCTAGAGTTAGCCCCTGCTTCTTCCCTTTGGATTTGCGCTGGCTGGATCGGCGACGTTGACGACGAGGACTCTGACTGGCTCCTGAGTGTCTTGTCCACCTCTGCACACATCTGCTCTAGCACCAACCGTCCTGTGCTCAGATCTTCTGGGGGTTTTGTTCTCGAGTCTTCTGGGGATTGTACTGGTGGAGCGCTTGGCTGAGATTGTTGTTGGCTGAAACGGTGATTGACATATTGGGTTATCCTGGCGTGGCGCATCTCCTGGAGGTAGCAACTTCGAGGAGGCAATAATCGTGTCCTTTTTTGCTCGGGTGGCTCGGGGAACATATTACTTCTGTAGATCTTGTCGTACAGTACGACTCGCCAGCGTCGTTTCATGGCTTCTAGTTTACTCGGTTCCAGTGACGGTGGCGGTGATTGTGGGGGTGGTGGCTCGACTACGTTGGCTGTCGTTGTGGTGGCTCTTTCTTCCTCCTCATCTGACGAAACGATGCAGATTATCTCCTCGGATTCCTTACTTCTGAATCTATCTGAAAGACCCCGAGGGAAGGGAACGATTCCTCTTTTGGTTCGTCTCATAAATGGCCGCGCCTGCGATGTTGCGACTTTGGCTTTTGGCTTGGTATTTTGGCTGGACGACGAGACCGCCTCTGCTGGTGTGGGACGTAGTAGGACCGACCAACCGGGCTCATATGTGGGCAACGTCGCTTCTGATGATTGCCTTGGCATGGGAGTAGAGGTTTCTGTTAAGGTTCGAGGTCGTGGTGGGCTTTCTGGCCTTAGCGGTCGTGATGGACTGTCTGGCCTTGCTGCTTCCTCCTCACTGCTAGACGTCGTAAGGCAGGCGTCGGCATCGTCCTCTGACTCGGTTTCTTTTAGTTCGTCATCTAACTCATCCTCATCTGATTCTTGGCTGCTGCCTTCATAGTAGTCCTCATTTTCCTCGCAGTAATATGGGTAGTCTGATTCGTCCTCCTCCTCCTCGGCGACATGTGTTTCTGGCATTGGCGGCTGTGCTTGGCTTGACCCGGCTTCTTCCATGTGGACGTCTGGTTGTGGTATTCCCAGCTGTGGTTCAGTCGGAATTCCAGTGAGTGGCAAAAACTGGCAGTAAGTGATGTGGGGTGGTGATGGACGTGGCTCCCCTTGAGTCGAAGTCCCTGCATTGCCTTTTGGTCCTGGTGTGTTGGCTGACGTGACGTTCCGTGTGCTGCGTCTGGCATTGCTGGCCCTGTCGTCCATGAATTGGTTGGTCCTCCTTATGATGAAATCTGCAGTCTCCCCGAATAATTCCATGAAAAAATCCAACTCCTTGCTCTTCTTGTTGCATCTGCCAATGTAGCCCATTGGAGGTCCGGAGAAACCTTTCTTATCCTGGTACTCGCTCAGCTCTTCCGTCCAAACCCGATGAAGTTGCCTCCGATTCTTGCCGGCCCTAGACTTCTCTACTACGGCGTAGCTGGGAAAGTCGTCCATCGGCGCCTCTGCAGCCATCATCCTGTTTGCCCGCTTCTGGTCGAAGAAATGATTCACATGCGGCGGGTAGGCCATTATATACGGCCACGCGTGACCACTGCACATCGCTTCTGCTCAAATGTATGCAAGATCGAGAAGTAGTTGCCACATGACGCAACGTTGTGCAATATTGTGCAACACCCGCGGAACCCGCATCTGGGTGCGGGATAGCAGGATGTGATTGCACCACGCGGAAACAGCAACCGGTCGTGAAGGGCAATGGGCCTCAGATTGCCAGACACTGCAAGGGATCATCAATTGTGTGGCTTTCGATAAAGCCGCGTGCCGTTGTTGCGAACATGGTGTTTGGCATCGGAAATTAGGGGGCACGGCGGACAAGCCCACGCCTTGCTGCCCGACATGCGGGTTCGAGACTAAAAAAACTAAAAAGGCCGGAAACAACATGAGAAAGGAGTGGCAGGGTGGTTGTGGGATGTAGAATGGAATTTCCGAGGGAAAAGCTGATCAATGGACATGTTACATGGATCCCAGTTTGCTAGATGTTCCCGAGACAGTGTTGCCGAATGGATAATCTAGAAAGGTTGCAATGTTACTGAGTCAGTTTTAGGCTCAGATTGAATATATAAAGTATAATTCTAGGAAAATTACAATGATACTGGGTCAGTTTTAGGCTAAGGTCGAATATAAAAGGTATAAATGTTGGAAGGTTACAACAATGATGGGTTTATTTTAGGCTAGGTTGAGTGTAAACGATATAAATCTACGAAGCTAACAGTGACCTAAAGACAATTTTAGCCTCGAATCAAATATAAAATAAATATATCTGGGAAGGTTGTAACAATACTGGGTCGAATCTAGCCTGAGATCGAATATGAAAGGTGTAAATCTGCCAAGCTTACGGTGATGCTGGGTCGATTTTAGGGTAGGATCCAATATAAAAGTTTAATTCTAGAAAGGTTATAATGATGGTCGATTTTTGGCCTGGGTCTAATAAGAAAAAGTATAACTAGTTATAATGACACTGGATCAATTTTAGGCTAGGACCAAATATAAAAGATATAAATCTAGGAAGGTTATAATGCAACTGGATCAATGTTAGGCAAGGGACTAATATAAAAGGTGTAAATCTAAGATGGTTATGATGATGCTGACTGAATTTCAGGAAGATTAATTTAGGAAGGTATATAAGAAAGGATAATATAGGAAATTTAATTAAACTGACGAAGCTTCTGACAAGCTGACACCTGCAATTTTGTAAACAAAAGGATTAAATTTTCGACCAATGATTTACATTTTTTGTTCACCTTTGGACAGAAAACACAACATTACAACATAAAACGCATCGATTCCAAGTCAAAATACAGCATACTATAATTAAAAAACAGAGCGGAACAGCACACTGCCACTAAGTGATTTATGCTATTTTGTGATTACGTGACTAACGCATCATTTTTGGTTAGATGGCAAAGATTGAAATAGTCTACCCCATTTAACCATTATATAGAAGTATTTTACCGTATTCACTTTCTATTTTTTTTAGCAGTTATGGTGTGGGCTTCAAGGCATAACATACCTCTTTCCCGCATATGCCCTAATACCAGCGAGTAGCAAAGTTTGTCTTATAAACAAACTGCGAATTTTTGGACTTCACTGGCGCCTCATCAGGCAAACAAAATACTAGAAATACATAAATTGAAATGACAAGCTGAACAAATGCACAGAATATCAGGTGGCTAAGTGGTACAAACCTAAAACAACGAAGGAGTATATATAAGTCGTGGCAAGCATTTACAATGAGAGCAGAGAGGACCATGGGAGTTTTAAATTTCACAAAATATTTTTTTGGGTTTCCAACCACAAGTCTATAACAGGGTAATTCTCGACAATATTTAAACATGGGATGTTTAAATATTGTAAAGAATTGCCCAGTTCTGGTTGAAAACGAAAAAAGATTTTGTGAAATTAAATACTCCCGTGATCCTCTCTGTGCTCATTGCAAATGGCTGCCACCACTTGTATTTCTTGGTTGTTTTAGGTTTGTATCACTTAGCCGCCTGATATTCTGTGCGTTTGTCAAGCTTGTAATTTGTGATTTTGAATTTTTAGTGTTTTGTTTGCCAGATTAGGTTTCAATGGAATCCAAAAATTCGCAGTAAATAGTTTATAAATGCAAGACCCCCGTGTCAGCCTGTAATTTTCAACTTCAATTTTCATTGCCATGCACCTGTTCGTCAAAATAAATTGCCGCAACCTGCTATCACTGAATCAAATCTAAACATCGTATTGCCCACAAACGTAGGAAATCACCAAATTTACCTTATTCATCTCATACAAATTTGATCTTCAATGATGTTTTATCACTCAGTGATAAACTGTTTATCACATTCCGATATCACTAACCAATTAGATCACACTTCAAATTGTGGTCTATATGACATCTGTTAATAATGTGCCCTCTTTTGCTTTCTAGGGGTTCGTGGTGCTCGAAGTGTTCGTCGCCTTGGTTCTTCGGCGAGTGCCAGTGCTTCTGCAAGTGCTGACGTCAGCGTATCACTGTTTGAGGAAGGGCCAAGGGGATTGATACAGTTCGGCCAGAGTGCCAGTTCCCAAAGCAGCAGCAGTGCTACTGCCAGCAATAGTATCTCTGTGTACGGTCGACGAAGGAAAAAGAAAAGGAGGGGAACTAGAAAAAATTATCAACCATATGGACGCAAGAAAAGAAACCTATTGGACGGAATATTTGGAGAATCCCTACAAGGCGTTGATGCGATAGATGCAACTGAGTACAATGAACAAAACAGCATCGGAAATACGGGGAATATCAACATTGATAAAAGTACTAATATCGTTCAGGGGAATACAGTTACAACCAATATCAACAATGCCGGAAACACTGAAGTTGTCAACCCTCAATACGAAGATTACGAAGACGATGATGATGAAGAGGATGAGGACGAGGAAGAGGATGAGGACGTACAAGAGGATGAGGCCGTGCAAGAGGATCTGGCCGTGCTAGAGGATGAGGCAGTGCTAGAGGACGAGGCCGTGCAAGAGGATCTGGCCATGCTAGAGAATGCGGCCGCGCTAGAGGACGAGGCTGTGCAAGAGGATTTGGCCGTGCAAGAGGATGAGGACTTGCAAGCGAAAGAGGATGAGGATGTGCTAGAGGAACTCAAAGAAGCATTACAAATGGATTTAACAGAGACTAGCAAAAAGAAGAAACGGAGAAACCTTTAGTTACGCTCATTGAAGTAAAACCTAAGAAGCTGCTGGTAAGTAGGTGTCTTACGTAATTCATGTGACTCTTTTTTTTTGTCATATTGAAAACAATCCAAATATTACAGTTGGAATACCTTTTTGGAGTTTTAGAGGAGCACATTGCTTTGACTGCTTGCTCTTAACATTGTGCTGATTTTGCTCAATTTGCTTGGTGATTTCTACACGTATGCATTTATGCATTGTTGCTTCCGGTGCATTGATAAGCTGTAAGGCTTTGTAAACTGCATACCTCTTTTTTTGCCACCATGTTGTTTGCGTGAATGTTTCTTATTGTTGCATTGTTATTAGCATTGTTGTTCGTGGAGTTCATTGTTGCTACACGTGGGTCTGACCTGAACAGATGTTGGCGCTAATGACCAAGCTGTCGACGCGCCATTAAGCCTCATCTCCCCCCCCCCTGAACAGGGCAATATTAGTATCATTAGTTCTGCTTTTCTGAAGAGTTGAATGAAATAGTACCTTGGTCCCTATTAGATACTAGAAGGCGTCATGTGTAAGTGCCTACTTTGTAGTATCACATTGTGTCCATCAAGCAACCATAGTGGAGCAACCGTGGAACTTTGAAAAAAAAATTTGACAGCGGCAGTCTGCAATGGTAATAACGGCAATACCTTCCGAAAGTGAGGTAGCTTATATTTTTGGCAACATGTGCAGCAGCCACAGTTTACGACTTTATTCTGCATTCTATTCAAACTACCATCTGTTTGGGTGGCTGCAAGTCGTTCTTTTCGTCGTGTGACTTTACGCTTTTATTTACATTTTTTGTACCTAAACACGGATAGGATTTTATGCCGAAACTTCGTGTTTTCTCTTTCTGGATATTTTTATAGCACTCTGTGGCCCCAAATGTTCTGAATTCTGTTTATTAGTGTTTTATTTAATGTAGGTTTGATGTGACCAAGGCACCAATACAGGTGAAAATTTGGGATTATTTAAACAAAGGTATTGTTGTGTGTAAATGCTTGTTGAAGTGGCTTTAATACTGAAAAAGTCCACTCGTATACGTTTATACGAACCTCGTTTTGTTTGTATGCATGCATAGGTTGCTTGTATATGTGTACTGGTCGTCTGGAATAATTCGCTTTTTAATTTTAATCTTTTTACCATTTAGCCCAACACCCGAAGAGATCCACGTGTCATCAGCTAGAAGAAACCTTTGGGATATGTCTTCTTCAAGTAGTTGTTAATCTTGTAATGATTTCAGTGAGCAGACCAATATGATAATTGTCAAGCAAAACCAGCTAAGCCCACTATTCCTCCTTTGTAAGGTGGCACCGTCTTCTGATAGAACTTTGAATTTGCTACACTTCCCCACCTTTTTTTTTTCAAAACCATCCATATCCAACTTTAAAATGCGCCGGAAATATTGCATTTCGTGCAAAACCAGCCAAGTCCATCGCGGCTTTTCAAGCAAAACCAACCATTTGCAGTCACAGCTGCACTGTGATTGTTGCAAGCAAAATCAGCTGTATCGTGAATTGTTCAGCAAATCTAGCCAAATCCTTCTATTTTTGAGCAAAACCAGCCAAGTCCCAAGGCCATTTACATGCTGAACATTAATTTGCGACCAAATATTTCAAAACACATATAACCCATATGGATTCCCTACCTTGCAATCGTCACAAACTACTTATTGATATTGTTAGTCGCAGACGTTTTTTGTCTTTATTTCAAAATAACATTAGGTGGACTTAGTTGGTTTTGCATGACAGCTCCACAATATAATGCAAAGCCTATAAATAAATACGTACATGTAATAGTAATATTTAAAAATTAATGTAGACTAAATAGGAGTATACCTGAGAACTTGTTCTGTATTTCACAAAAATTCAACAAAGAAGGAAAAAATATAATTTGGCACCACGTCAAACAATAGTGTCGTTATTTTATTTTAATGTGTTTTTAATTTATGTAATTCATACTGTATTTTAACTCAGTGTCGGCTTGTCACTGCAAACATCTATCAGTGTTCCATGCCCCCACTAACTGTACATGTAAACAACTACACCAAACGTTGTAGGTTGACTAGTAATGAAACAGGTATACATTGCTAATAAACTGAGAGTACAAGTAGGAAAATAAATAAAGCATGCGTAGTATGCGGGGAGTAAACAACTCATAACTTATACTTGTAGAACTGGAATGGGGCCTCACCACAACACGTAAACCCCTGCTTAAGCGAAAATATCACTGTTCTCTTGTCAGTTTTTTAGATTATTTTAGTTTATATGCTTTACAATTTAGGTTATATAATTAATTTTGGTTTATATAATTGAATTTACGCAGATTGTATACTAATATTTGGTTTAAAGTAGGCCATTGTCGTACATTGGGTTCATAAGTTCCCGCGAAACGCAATCTTCATCTTTTGAAATAGCTTTGTTCGACTTCTAATCAATGGCGTGCACAGGAGGGGGCAAGGGGGCAGTGCCCCTACCTTTATTGGAAATTGCCCTTTTTGTAATAAAAAAACGTTTTTTTTTGTGCCAGCATTAGCTGGTGCTGTGATGCCTGAGAAAGAGCTTAATGCCTAAAAATAAACGCCTAAAATCGCCAAAAAAAAGGACTGAAAGGGTAAAAGGTTAGTAAAAAAGTTCCTACGAAAACATATCCATTGAAAGCTTTAAAAAGGGACCAAAAAATCCAAAGAAGGCCGGAAAAGGGCAAAAAACGCTAAGAAAGGGCAAAAAGATAGGCAAAACAAAAGTTCCTAGAAAAATGTGCCCATTTACTAAAAGCTGTCCCAGCCCTCTAGGCGGTCTGTGCACACTACTGCTTCTGATTAATCAGAAGGGGAATTCGCTTTAACAAATCAGAGAGTGGTTCGGCTATTAGGAGGAATGCTGCCGTAGCAGACGATGCTCGCAGTCTGCTCGTAGCTTCCTTTGGAATGCGAACGACATTGTTTTTTTCAGAACACTGCTTGTACATGTATGTAAACAATGACCCCCCCCCCTCCTTCCACCAACGAGAGCTTGATGGCCAGGGGAAGGGCTGAGCGGTCATGGGTTTGATAGCGATAATTGTCTTTATTTACACACATGCAAGTTTCTTTATACGTTTTGTATCAACGGATGGCTATGATTAGCTGGTTGACACAGTGGATTAGCTTATGTTAGGGACGAGACTGAGTCACAAGTTACCTTTACGTCATTTTGGTCCAGGTTTAAAGATTTTTTTTTTGGTGTTGATTGCTCACCTGCCAACTGGTACAGCTTAAGAAGGTATGGTAGTGAATTCTGAATAAATGTCTCTAAATAAATAAGCTAAATGGGGGAAGAAAATATTCTAATGAAGTTGGCCGAAAATGGTTCACATGTGGAATGCTTGGGGTTGATGATTGGCATGCCAGAAAAGGCTTCACTTAGTTACTACCCCTAAGTTGGTCGTTTAGGGCAGGTAACAATTGGCATGAGCATATGGGATACATCAAGTATTGTTACATGAATAGGAACATTAAATACATCAGATTTAGACAATCAGTTGTAGTAACAGACATTATTAAAGGCCAAAGATTATAATATGGTTCTTTCAGGGAACGGGAGGACGGAGCAGTTCCAGTCGAGTGTCGCCAGGAGACGTCACTGCAGGCAGGAGTACCGGAACCGCACCGACGCACTGGGACCAATGACCAAAGGGCGGGAGCCTCTCTTGGCAGCTCCAACCGGCGTGCCGATGAGAAGCCCCGGAACCAACCATGCTGCATGCGACGAACCCTGCCGATACAGTTTATTATTACGTACTAACTTACAGCCTGTCTAAAGATGCGATAATTTATTTTATACTATCACTAAAACGACGTGGCCCTTTTTTTTAGTTCTATTGACCTGGCTGTCGACAGCGCCATTAAGCCTAAACCCCCCTTTTTTTGTGGGTGGTGTTTTACTTACCCCCCCCCCTCACTCCATACCATTCTAACATTTAAAAACTTTCTTAGCTTCTTATTTGTTTTCTCATTCTGTTCTTCTGTTTAAGTCTGCCAACATCTCATCGAAACGTGTATGGAGACGTGCCTCAACTACCCTAACCCTCACCCCAACTTTCCTGCCTGCTTCTTCTTTGTTCCCCCACCCTTCCAATATCGCGGAACTCGTGAATTACTTCTCCCTTTTTTTTAGAAACCACTGTTTAGGGTTTGAAAACCTGACGCAGTTTTCACCTGCGGAATTTAATTTGCATGCCAAAATTTTCCCTCCCCACATTTTAAAATTACTTGGCTCCTTTTCTTTTTTTTTTGGGTCTTAATTTTTTTTTGGTCTTAATTCACAATATTTCAATGTACTTACTACGACGTGTCTAATTATTGTCTCCAAGCAATCGCTTCACCTTCTCCCTGCCCTTTCCCAAACGTGAAGAAACACTAGTTCTTCATTGCTCAGCGGTAGGAAATCATAATTTGGTTTCAAAGGTTGTGGGTTCAATTCTTTGCTCAGGCAGCCTGACATTTAATTCCAAAAGGCAACGGAAATATGCTTGCAATATATTTAACTTTTCACGGGCCCATTTGGCTTTCCATCCTGTTTAATAGCCTCAGTATGCATTTCATGTCGATTTTACGTTGAAAAACCGACAAGCACTCCCCTAAGAGGGCTTCAACGTCATTTCGTGTTTTTGTTTTCCAGAAAGTGGTTTAGTACGACGAGAATATCGTGTGCGATTGGCGTCAAATGGCGTCTACATAAATAGGACTGACGTAGTGTGCAAACCGCAATAACGGCTCTGACTTTACATCATATTCGTTTATTTGTGTGAAGTTTCTCTAAGGAAATGAAACGTGGATTCACAGTTTAATTATTTGGTAACTACCTTTGGAAATCAACAATGGTACGATTCGAGACAACCAAGTCTAGCGTGTCGAGAGCTATTCAAATTATAAATAGAACATTTAATTAAAATATAACTTGATCGCAACAAGCGGAGTCATTGGTCCCTGACTTGTATTCAACGTAACGAGGCGTTCTGCGCGTGCGCGTTGAGAAGCACCACTTCCGGTTTCTTATCTTGCGTGACGGTTTCGTTTTCACAAGTCTACCGTCAACGTCCAAGCATAAAGCGAGAATGCGTAAAGACCTGAACCGTGGGAATAAACCGTATGTTGAAGAAGATGATTGCCGACTTGGTGAACTGGTAGTGTTCTTCTGTGAATAACATGCGTGCTTAAATTTACCGACAGCTGGCTTTCTCTCCCTCTTAAGACACTAATATCTAGTTGTACGTATATATAATTATTATAATTCTGACACCATATTTCTGTTGGGCGGAGTTGGGCAAGCAACGTGATGATCTTCTGTCCAAGTGTGAAGAATCGATTTGGCTTTATGGTCATTTTCTTCTGGGACGGTGAAAGGAAAATTACTGTTTACGCTATTTACACGTCAATGTTCAGGTACACGGATTAGTTCATAGATGTAAAAATATTCAGTCGACTGTGTGTGTGTGTGTGTGTGTTGGATGTAGAGAAATAACTCATTACTGGGAATACCAGTAATAACACGTTACTTTCTTTACATGCTGCTGCTTACACAGAAAGCAACAAATTTCGGAATTTTGGAAAACTGTGAAAAAAGGCAATCTTCTGGTGGTCAGGTAACGTTTTATTGCAGCTTTTACTCTAGTTTAAATAATACTAGTCTCTGTGTAACGTTCAGGAGAAAATGTATTTATTATTGGCAGAGCAGAGTGAGTGAAGTGAGCGTAGTGTAGCCTATATTGTGGCGACCAAAAGCAAAATGTTGGTTGGTTGGTAGGTAGGTTGGCTGGTTACAGTTTTGTAGTCGGATTGGAATGAAATTTGGATACGTGCCTGAAAAGTAACGTGCACAGACCACAGCGGGTAGGCGCAACCTTTAGTAAAAGGGCACAGTAAGTTTAAGTGCACATTTTCTTGTGGGGTCTTATTATATTTTGGCCCACTCTTTTTACCTTCTCTGCTCCTTTCTTGACCAACTAATTCCTGCAGATCGAGCTAAAATCATGAAATTTCAAAGTCAAGTTCATTGTTATTATGAATCCAATCAGCCATGGAACCCCCTTGACTGTGAAATATCCTTAATGAAAGTCGGCGCAACTCTGATGCTTGACCAGTGAATTCCTCCAGATGGAGCTGACACCATGAAATTTCGTAGACAAGTCATTGTTACCAGTACAAATCGAACGAGCCATGGAACCCCCAAGAAATACCAACTAATTCTTGCAGATCGAGCTAAAATCATGAAACTTCAAAGTAAGGTTCATTGTTATTATGAATCAAATCTGCCATGGAACCCCCGTGACCGTGAAATACCATTAATGAAACTCGGCGCAACCCTGATGCTTGGCCAGTGAATTCTTCCAGATGGGGCTGACGTCACGGAATTTCGTAGACAAGTCATTGTTACCAGTACAAATCGTACAAGCCATGGAACCCCTACGAAAACCATGCGCTCTCTCCTTGACCATTGACCAACAAATTTTTGCCGATTGAGGGAAAGAAGAAAATTTACTATACACGTCATTCATGCTATACACGTCATTCATGCTATACACGTCATATACAGCCATGGAGCCGACTAGAAGCTTGATACTTCAATCTGCTCTTCCTGAATTAGGCCCAATATCTGTTTCCTACTTTATTTATTTTATTTACTGTTGTTGTTGTGTCCTAAGGCCTCTGTAACAAGCAGTACAGTCGATTAGGGACATAATTGTTCAATTTCGGGGGGAAAATGTTAAATTTGCTCTGGTTACACATAATGTAAATAATAAAAAATAGGAAGACATTCATTATTGAATCTACTGTACGAGAGAGGATTAGTGAGCAGTGTAAGTGTCGACAAAAAGAATTTTATTTGCCAGTTTCTTCTTAATTTTTGGAAGAAGTTAACGGTATGATGATCAACTTCATGATAACAGAATAATACGTGAATGTAAGTACCTAGATGTTTTTTCGCCAGATTTTTTCTTGCCCATTTTACCCTGAAAGACGAAAGTGGACGCATCCTCCACCGACACTACCGACAATTAAAACAGAGGCCTTAAAAAAGATATTTTAGGTAAATTAACACGAAGGGCGATTTCGTATTGTGGTTGTGTTGATGTTAGTTTAGGAGGTTAGTTGCCAGTGCGTGAATTTCAGTGGGCAGGGAAAGAGGTTCATTTAGGGAACAAAGTGCAATATTTAAAAGATATAGTTTGGATTTTTTTGAGAACGAAACCACTAATATGTTTAAAAACTTTTTTTTTTGCTGTGTTCGATCCCTTTTCTAATATTTTATTTAGGTTTTTATACTACGCAAATACATGTCCATCCACGCTATCATAGCGGCGACATTAAGGGCACGTTTACGCAACCACTCGCTTTTGCATTCTCGCAGCTAGAAGCTAAAAATCACCTAAAATTCCAACATGGCGGTGGATTTATGTCTGCCGCCTCGCAACGAAAACAGCAAATAACGTGAGTTCAGAAGCGTTTGGGAAAATTGTTTCGTCATGAGGAATTCTTTATATTATTGGCACGGATTATAAGACTGCAAGCATTTACTCAAAAGATGTCGGATTTAGCTAATCCATTTAACCTTGTTACCATGGCAATGTCACCTTTGCCATCGCGATTGAGTTCTAGCTGCGAGAATGCAAAGGCGAGTGGCTGCGTAAACGCGCCCTAAGGTTCCCTAACGACAGGCTTATCCTCAGGAAATCCTCAGGAAAACCGACCCAGTTTTTAGGCCTATCTTGTCGATGGCGTACCTTGGCGAGAGTGACCCAGAGGTATAGAGGAAATCTCATAGATTAAAATGAAGTGATGGTGCCAACAGTCTGTCCCATTTAAAAAGTAGTAAGGATTATAGTAGCAGAAATTAATGGGAGCACGCCAAAATTAAAAACAGGCTGAATGACGAACGCAGTGCCAACATTTTACCCCATTGAAAAAACTGGCGTTGTTTGTCGGGGGTGGAGATTAACTGGAACGATTGATACCTTGCATAATTGGCTGTGACTGTTTCTGCCTTGCTCTTGCTGCTGTTTCCACTGCGACTGTATATATAATATCGGAAACCAAAACTAATCATTCCACTACACAATCATACAACCACTACCAATCCAGTTGGTCTGTAAGTCGGGGGATAGTACCAACATTCTGCCCCCTTTTCTAAATGCGGCATGGCTTGTTGTTGGTGTTGGTACACCTTTAAGGAGTCAACAATAAAACCGGGTCTGAATGTTCTGTCTGATTTTTTTAATTAACCTTTCTCGTCGGTGGTCGAACTTGAAGTGAGCAACCAAAGGTGAACTCCCGTTTCGCCAAATCCCGTTTCGCCCAAAAAAAAAATCGGAAGAACAGTTTTGCCCTCAGGGGCCAGTCCCGTTTCGCCAAAGCCCGTTTCGCCAGATCCCGTCTCGCCAAAAAAAAAAGCGGATGAACAGTTTTGCCCTCAGGGGCCGGTCCCATTTCGCCAAAGCCCGTTTCGCCAAATCCCGTTTCGCCAAAAAAAAGCAGATGAACAGTTTTGCCCTCAGGGGCCAGTCCCGTTTCGCCAAATCCCGTATCGCCAAAACGAATTTGACAAAATTTTACGTACACGAAATTTAATACTTATTTCTATGTAATGGGGCTTTAAAAGACAAACACTTAACAGAGACAAGTAGTGGTAGAATAAGCCCAGTTGATTTATTTGCAATTTGAAAACTGGCAATACAGACGGAAAAACGTGCGCTTTAAATATAATTGTTTAGATTGCTTGGGCGTCACTACGTCACTGCCAAGGTTCTGTTTTAAGAATAGTTAGTTATACACGTACTGGTTAACCTTTTCCAAACGGGATTCCCATTTTGCAAAATTACGTTTCTCAGGATCAAAATATTCTTCAAAAATGTGACATTGCTGTAGTTAAAGAGGCATGCCTGATTGTTAGTAATTTTTGATTAGTTGTGGTTTGTGATGTTATGTGTTTAGCCGCAGCGAGTGCGGAAGCGCAAGCGAGGCACGTAATTTGAAACAAATTATTTTGCGAAATAGTATTCTGCAAAACGGGTGTTTGTCTATAAATGTCTGACCTTTATCATGTTATAAATGTTCGTGTTTAAATGTTTTAAACGTTTCGTGTGCCTAAAATTTCGCGAACGATATTTGGCGAAACGGGATATGACGAAACGGGACTGGCCCCTGAGGCAAAAAGCTGTTAATCTGCTTTATTTTTGGCGAAACGGGATTTGGCGAAACGGGACATAACCCAATCAAAGGATGGCTCAAATTGGTAGTAGTCTAGCTTGCAGTAGTGGGAGTTTGTTGGTGGTAAACCGTGTCACTGCTCTTCGTGTCACGCTACCTTATCATACATTCCTTCCATAAGTTTAAGTTCAAATTTCACGTAATTAAATAAAAAAAATTCTTTGGCAATTTATTTAATGTAATAGATTTGTTTTTAATTCCTTATTGCATTCGTTTTGTTAATAGTATAACTTACTAAACAAACTTAAAACATGATGTATTCGATAGTCATTATGCGGTTTGGGGGCTAGCACTTAATCGGTGAGAAATCATGATGAAGGGCCTACGTATAAGTCACAGGGCCCCAAAACCTGTATTTCTACCTGCATGTGTACTGGTACTGTGCTTGCTATGCAGAATACACTCAGAAGTGTATCGTATCATGTGTAAAAAGTGCCCCGTGTCGAAGTACGTTAAGATACGCAGCGCAATTTAGAGTGTGAATTACTGTTGCTCATAGTTATGAAAAGATTAAAATGGATTTAATCTTTTGGGAGTGGTTAAAATGGCAGTTGAAAATTATTATGCTTTGAATACATCCTCTGCTCAGTGTTACCTATTTTTGCTAACAGGTGTACGTTACTAAGTTTTCCCTCCCAAGTTGCGTACCAAGTCAACTGTATAGCAAGGATACATTTGTGTGGTAAAATTGCAATAGCAACTTTTGCGTGCAAACAAGATGCAGTAGACACTGTATAGATAACCTGTATCACCTAATAATAAAGTTCTGTCTATGGTTCTCCTAGCATTTTGACGCATTATGAAAGATAACTATTACACACTCTTCTTGCAAGAGCGGACTTTAACCAAAAGAATTCGGAAGATGGTCAACTGTGTTCGGGAAGACAAAAAACGGCAAAACGAATTTTCTCTTACTGGACTGTCATACGTGATCGACAAGACTCTTCCAAAATTCGTCCGACTAATTTGGCTCGTTTTAATTTCGACGTGCTGTTGTACATGTATTTATCAATGCCGTGAACGTATCCTGTACTACTTGGCAGAGCCAGTGGCAGTAGACGTTTCATCCCCGGACTTTAAACTTGATCATGTTCCAAGTTTCACTATTTGTTCACCCGAAACTGAACAAATGATTGAATATAAGAAAAAATGTGGAGTGAAAGGATCGTCAGGCATTGCCTCTTTTTCAATGTATGACTTAATAAATTGCTCGTCCGTAAATAGTGACTACGGAATGTTATGGAAAGCACTCGATTCGAGGAAAGTAATCAGTGTGTTCGGTAAAAGAGAGGTAAGTAATTCTTAAAGAACGAGCATGTCAGGGGTGGACAACATTTTCCGGGCCATACCTAGAAAAATGTGATACGAAGAAGGGCCGAGGGCTGAAACCAGTATTCTATGGTGTTATTTTTGTATTACCAGTTTTAGATCTGGTATCCAAAATATAAATGACTTTGTTGTTGGCATATTCCGTTCATTTGATAATGGTAGACTAATTTTTATATTATGTTTTGTTTGAGGCTCAGTACCTGCAGCTGCATATTCCACATTTTAAGTCTGGATAACACATTATGGGATGGCAGGGGTTGGCCATATCTGATGTATGCAATTACATCAGATATGGGGGCGAACCGGGTAGCCGGTTCGAATCCGGGTCATGCCACTCCGACGAAACGTAAGTGCATAACGGTGGCTTACTAAACTACGTTATTTCTAGTGTACGATTTTCGCTGTTGGCTTATTTTCAATTTTCCTTAATATTATTTCCATCGATTTATGTCTATTTATATGCAATTACCACTTCATCAACTTTCCTTTTTATTTGAAGTAACTCAGGCTATGATGAGTTTAAACGAAGACGGGTAATTTTTATTGAAACTAGTCCACGGGTTGTTGTCCCTATTTAATCAGACCTATTCATCAATGTACCTTTTAAAATAATAATTAATGAGCTTCTATATTTGAGCTATGGAAATGAAAAAGATAGCAAGTAATATAGGTAGTAGATATTGTCATCCTTTTTCACAAGTACTCTGTTAGCACCATGCTTCTGGTTCCCTACCTTAATCGGTTCTGAATCCTTTCTAGGAATCATCTTAAATGCCTTTTATTGCATTTATTGCGTTTAGAATACACTCGAATGCAGTCTTTGTAATCGCGCCAAGTTGCCGACGCGCCATTAAGCCTCAAT
>JAHWFP010236646.1:0-12143 GCA_023313725.1 Lithobius niger
AAAAAAAAAAAAAGAAAGCTTCTCCCGAGTGACCCTAATTATAATTTAATTGGTACTGCAGCTAAACGTTTTTTTCCTTAGGCCTTATGTCTGCTACGAGAATTTACGTCTGAAACTCAATCCGCAATTTAATTTCTTCTCCGCCTTTGGTTTTGTCCATCACCATGTCAGGGTCCCGACACCCCTGCCCCTTCTTTAATCCTAGTTTCTTGCGGCAAACATAGGATAAACCTAATTGTTTATCCAATTCTCGTTTTGTCCTTTCCTTTACCGATTCTGTAGCAAATCTACTTGGTGGAATAGATAAATGCGTTCATCACGCGCCATTTCTCCTGATAAGCTCAGAACAAGGTTAACTGGGATTGAAGCTGCGTACCTCGAGAAAGGCAGCTACTATCTATCTCACTTGGATTTCGCTCAAAAGCGGTAAGTCACGTGACTTGAAGTGCACGAAGAATCACTACGTCACAGACTAGGCGTGTAAACATCGCGTGACGTCACCGTTAAAAGTAGCCCAAGAACGCCCGAGAAGCTTTCTGGCGGGAGTGAGATACTCCTCGGCCGAGCGGTAAAAAAGAAGCTTACTAGCGTACATGCGCCACATTTGTCATCGGGATTGTACCCTTAGACGATCAAATAAAAGGTAAATGAGTTCATATAAAACTATTTCCGGTAATGTATCGAGAAAAACGTTAAAATATACCGGAGGGAGTTATGTGCCTTTAAGATAACCGCATGCGGATTGCAGTATTCGTTAGCTTTATTTATCTTCTTCAATTCCTATTCCTATTCCTATTCCTATTCCTACTGACGTAAACTCGATTCTTACGCTGCTGTGCACAATTTAAAACCCTGATGAGAGAGAAACGCTAACATGTAACTGTGGCAATGTACAATTAAACTATTCTTTTCTCGTAAAAATAAAGGTTTATGCAAATTAACATCAGATATCATATTTTATGTGGGCAATTTTATGCTCTACAAGTTTAGTCCAATGCATTATTGCTGTAAAGTTATCGGGAGACGTGATAATGGAATAAAACCTACAACTGGAAGTCACTTTTAGCCATGTTTCCAGGATAGCGGTGAAAGCTCAACTCGGAATTTCGGGGAATTTTAGCATGTTGCTTAGAATGACAATCAGGGGCTTTGGAACAATTTTCATGTTAGTGGGAATTTCTTTATCCAAACACCTAATTATAGGCTAATATGCCTGGACTATGAACACCAATGTGGTATGTCAAAGTATCATGAATTTAAAAAACAAAAATGAACTCGTTTGATGTTTCGTAAAAGGTATAACTCTTCCGAAGTAAACAGTAAAGAAACACAAATAAACTTTCATGAACGATTTCATATACCGAACTGTCGTTATACTGTTTAGTCCGCGTGAAACCTTCTTGCTGTATTCAAACATTAGGCACGTAAATAAAATTAAAACCATAACCTAACTTTAAAAATTATTGTAAGAATAAAATTGTTTATAATATAAGCTACACTCTTGCCTATTTAGGGGTTACATTTTTCTGCATTCTTCAAGTCAAGTCATCTTCTTTCCGTTCATTCTATTGATGATACATACACCACTTTTCAAGATTTTTGATTCAAGATTTCAAGATTGGTATTTCATTTTTATTTTCAACTATATTTCAAGTACTCGCACGAACCCTGATTTACCTAAATCTGTAGAACTGTGCTAAGCACACTAAGACTATTAGTTTTTACGATTTGTCAATCATGTCGTTTTGCCAAGTAGAACGCACCAATCTGATCTATCGTGTTCTAAACTAAAAACTGTAAAAACACGTGAATACTAAACAGTACATCAACACTGCGGTATGTGTAACCTCACAGGAAAGTTTATTTGTGTACCTTTGCTGTTTTGTATTCGGATCAATTAAACCTTCCCTTAAACATTAAGGAGTGGCACTCGGCGTGTCGCCGTAGTCGCCGTGAGGAGGTTGTGTTGGCCCGTTTGCGGATTGGTCACACCCGGCTTACTCACTGTTTCCTTTTGCGGGGGGTTGACCCTCCTGAATGTTCTTGGTGTCGGCGGCCACTTACGGTCCGGCACTTACTTGTTGATTGTCGCCATCTTGATGGTGTTCGTCGTCGGTTCCATCTTCCGCATGACATTGCGCGTCAATTGGGCGATAAGTCTGTCCTCCTGTCCGGTGTTTTTCAATTTTTGCAGGAGGTACAGATGTATGACAAGATTTAGATTAGGGGTTTGAATAACATCTCTGTAATGTGTGGTGCAGTGGCAACCCGGACCACTGCACTGTGACTGAGGTTGGCGCTAATGACCAAGTTGTCGACGCGCCATTAAGCCTCAATCCCCCCCCCCTTAAACATTAAACGAGTTTATTTTTGTTTTTTAATTGTGTTAACAGCTCAAAATCTTTTGTATCACTAAAACAGTGGTCAAGTTTTCGAAATTAAATTATAACTGTTGCTTGGATACGAGTAATTCCATCGTATTAAAGAGTTAAAATGGGGATACGTTTTCTCTTCTTACTTAAAAAAAATATCAATGCATGATAACACGTTTTGGAAGAGTTTTCAAACGAATAATTTATAGTACATGGCGTGCGTGTGTATTGTTTCTGAAAACAAGTAAGGATAATCACTATTCGTAGGGGCGAAGCACGCAAAAAGCTATTTACCTTTACTATTACGAACACGTTTTAAAAAAACTAAATTTGTTACTGTTGTTTGGAAAGATTTATTTAGATACGAGGCAGTCGTATTAATGAAAGTGAATGATAGTAAATGCTATTTCACTTAGAAAAATGTCAGCTGACGATAATGCATTTGTAAATTAGTTTACAAATAAGTAGTATTTGCTTTGTAATGCCTGTGACTTCAGTAGTTTTGCTTGGTTAAATAAATTTCAACCTAGGAAGATACAAAACCGCATCACGTATTGGTTTTTGGAAAGAAGCATGCAGTTATACTTCGTACTCAGGCTGCCTTCATAATCGATGCCATAATAACTACTACGATGAAGTTCTCGAGTGTGGGTGTCGTCTACAAGCAAACAGAGGACGCAAATATAGGCCTAGATGGAAAAAACCCAACTTCTAGTAGACTTTACGTAACTCATTTCAAAGCGCTCTCTCAGCCATTTCATATTAAATATTTGATCTTTATAACGACCTATGAACACTTGGATACAAATTACATATCCACGTTTTTCACACAACATCGCAGAATGGGCGGTAACCAATTATTGGACATAATCAAAGATGCAACTAGAAATACTATAGACACTGTGATGCAATTTCGATGGAAGTATCTCATTTTTTTAATATTTCCACTTTTTACCTACAGTATTATCTAAAAATGCCGGAAATTGCGCCACAATTATTTTTTAAAAAATGCTTGAAAGTAACTAAAATAATAGAATAATAATAAGTCCACTGCAAATTGTAAAATGGTCTGGTATAGACTACACGCACCACTGACATACAGCCTAAATTAAAAGGATATAAAATATGGTATGTGCACGGCGATGTCCACAATGGCCGTGCCAGTCATTTGAAAAGAAAATGAGGGAAAAAGGAATGTACATGCTTGTAGAACGTAAAAATGTGTACATACAGTGAAAAGTCAGCACATAATGAAATACAAATACCGTAAGTTTCTTTTCCATGGGACGATTTAGCATAAAACATGTATAGGAATAATTGATTAAATCCAGTGTGACGTGGTACTGTATATTCTGAACGCAGTATTACATAATCATCAAGGAATAAAGAGGACAGAAAGACAAATCGGCTAAATTGGTATAAATAAAAATCCAAACCTATTTAAGTTGCTTTTGGGACTTAAATGTCAGACTGCTTGAGCGGAATTGAACATTCGAACTTTCAGGGCAAAGGTCGACAAATTATCACTAAGCTATACTGACAGGGCCTTAGAGAGTGTTTGTTTTTATCTGTCCACAGCCGTTTCCGTGTCAGTTTGGTTTAGCAGTTGGAATTTAGCCTGGTCTCAAAGGTCGTGAGTTTAATTACTGCTCAGCAGTCTGACATTTAGGTTCAGGGTAGATTAGTAGGTAGTAACGCTTTTCCGAAGACGTGTGCTGTTGAAATTAAGACCTGCCTCCATCAACGCCACCAGAAGGCAGCACTTGTCAGGTTCTCGTAGGAGGCGAAACTTGAAATAAAAATGGCGGCATCGTTGCCATGGTAACCACTGTAATAGCAACAATATCTGCGGAAATTGACGAAATACTCGTACGTGGGCAACATCTGAAATTGAAGAACTTATTCTGCGTTCGATTCAAACTATATACAGTTCGTTACACTAAGCGTAAACTGCGAAAGAAGCTTCAGCCTGAACGTACGACGACCAAGGCTTCTTGGACGTTCCTGGAACACAAAACCACGCGTTATACTTAGCTTCATTCGTAACGACAACCCGTTTGAAACTTGAATGTTGGATTTAAAAAAGTAAAACTTGCTCACTTAGTTCTGACCTTTTTAAAAATTATTTTAATCTTCTAATCTGAATTGTGATAAATTTTAAGTGATTAATTTTGTATTCTTATCGTGATCAATTTGTTTTAGCGATGCTAAATAGTTTTGATTCCCATGATGCTTTGCGCTTCCTGTTACTTGACGACAGCGCCCTCTGGCAGTAAATCGCTGAAAGCAGGTACTTCTTTCGTCCAAATGTTTAACGTTGTCTGAGAAAAAGTGGCACTACCTATACATTCTTCTACCCTGTGTAAGTTCAAAAGGCAACGGAAATAGGTTTGCGTTTTATTTTAGTAATCAAGGAAGATTTATTGTGGTTGCGTTGTCTATTTACGTTGTTTACTTATCCCACGGCTGTGGCGATCTAGTGTGGGTTCTAAACAATTTTTCTAGCATCTTTCTATTGTCCAGAACAAACTGTGAGATATCATGTCAGATATTCCCCTAGTGGGTTCCGAATAAAATTAAAACGCGCATGTCTGCTTTACATCATTGAATAAAGACATTCCGTGACGACGATGACCAAAGGCGGAGCACGTCACAACAACAATGCCAAAATGCACGTCGAAGCAACTAGCTTCAGAATGTAGAACAAGAGCGACTGACTTCACACTAATTTAACCCCCTTTCCTATCTCGCTTCTTTTTACTGTGTGAAGAAAGCAGAATCCCAACCATAAAATAAAACAAGAATACACACGATTCTGTCATATTACACTTTTGTGAATTAAAGGTCATAATAACCTGCTGGCTACAGCTACCACCTAAATATAATCATAACTGCATACTTGTTTATGTCGCAAATAAAAAAAACCTTTTAGTTTACCTCACTACCTCATACATTTGTTGGGAAAAAAGGTTGTATCAGCTTACTTGTTAATACTGATCGTGCAGGTGTTCATTGATTGTGCATCTATTCAAGCTTTCAAAATTAAATGCAACAAGTAGATTAGTAGAGTCAGTTATGGATGCGGGCATTCTGTAAGAACCGTACAAAGACAAAGATGAACAAAGAAAAAGTAAGTGGACACGACAATACCTAAATACGCAAATCAATTAGGTTTAGAATGCCAACAATCTGTAAGCTCATGGACAACTATGAGAACATCCCGGCGATGGGATAAATCGGATGTCCAATAAAATCTCATGTGTTCTGTCAATAATTCCAGAACACACGAGATTTCTTACCATGTCCTCTGTATAACATATAGCATGCGATCCTAAAGATATTTAAATTATCACGGACAGAGCTAATCAGACGAATAATCCGAATTCAGCTGATTATTGCTGCAGAGATGCTTAAAACAGAGACAATGAAACATGCTAGGACGGGAGGATGTTTATTTAAATTCACTGAACATGACAATTCCTAAAAAGAAATTTTATAAAACTTAATTTTTGGTTAATGAAGCTGAATAAAGTTTTTTGGAAAAAAAATTACCTTTTAGCCAGAAATTGCTGATGCTCTATTTTCGGTGCCCTACAGGGTCGCACCCAAGCACAGGCTTTCCGTGCCGCCACCTTGTAAGTCATGCCATTGTTAATACCCACTAATGAAACTGAAGCAGATCTTTCTCTTATTCTTCTTGTGACTGCTTCACCTCTAAAACTAGGTCCTATCAGGAGTAGGAAGAAGTCTCATTCAATATCCTCTAGTATTTTACCACAGCATAATAGCCTTACCTTATTAAATATCATAAAAACGGAATAAACCGTCTAAGCCAATGAAAGTTATCAATTTTTTTTTATATTCCTCATACGGTGAATATGTATTTTTTATTTAAAATACCGCCGTGTTGGTTGATGTTCCCATGAGATGCTGGGAAAGACCCTAAATATAACCCCCACTTATCGTTGTTAACGTAAGGCATTATGTCCTAGGAAAAATACAGCATTTTACCTGTTCTTTTCTCAATTAATTTTCACTGGACGTAATAAAGCTGGTCTGGAGAATGACTAAGGGACCGGATACCAACCATCAACAAAGCCAATGTTTGTCACTTCTAAGTCATTAGAATGTGGATTACTTCTGTTGAAAATAACTGACTTCCCTTTGAGAACATCACTGTAATGTACGCATGATCAACACAACACACATATTAACTCGTTCTTTTACTGTCAACTGCATTTCAAACTAACGTGACAGTTTTCCAGACATGTCAAGACACGTCAAAACAGGTTGTTTATCGATTGTTTCGATGTATATACAAGTTGTGGAAATAGATGATAACTAATGCATGATTTCCCAAGCCTGCAAGCAAAATATTGGTTAAGATGTTAAATTATTTAGTATTAAGATAGTGACTGATATAAACAGAAACTGAATGACTAAATAAATTAGTGGAAGGAGAAACCATTACAGTGAATTAGGTGAAATAGATAAATGCATCGGTAGAGACAGCTACTGTTGACCGTTGACTTCAAAATATCACATAATAAAAAATATTTATTAGCAACAGTCAACATATTGGTTTTATCATCTGGTTGATTTCAGAAGACGAAGAAAGAGATTTCAAACGATCTCTTTAATGGTGCAGTATGAATCCAATGTATAGCAGAAAAAATATTGATATATTTTAGCTGTAAGATCGGTAAGGACGTGCTGTAGTGGAGAAAATGTTGAATTTCGTTAGCAATAAGTTAAAAACGATTACATGAAAAGTCGGTTGACATTTAAAAAATTAATAATCGACTACTTCAACTCGATCTAGCATCGGTTGCTTTCCAGATCTAAACTCTAACGCGTCTGTCACCTGAGTTATTATTACATATTAACTGAAGAAATAACGGCTTCCCAGTTTAGAAAAAGGTATTAGAGCTCGTATCATTAAGAAACCCACAGCAGAGAAACCACACAAATAAAAGCGGATTGGAGCTCACTCGAACCAAATGAACTATAATTTGAACTCCTTTTCTAGGGCACAAGGATTGTTTTTATTCCTTTGTAATTTTAGAATGTGAACGCAATTTGTATTTGAATTAGGCTATATTTATAGGAGTGTTTGTGAGAGTATATTTAATTTGTGTTTTATACAGTTGTTTATTATTTGATCTTACCTTTGTCTTATTGGGTTTACATTTTTAATTCTGTTGTTTTTGAATGGCTGTGTGTGTGTATTTTGTGTGCATTTGTAATGTGTGAACCATAAATGTTCTTTGTTGTTATGGGCTTTTGTTTTGTCGAATTTCAGTGAACAAGACATGTTTTTATTTCTTACTAATATCAGAAAGTGAACGCAGTTTATATTTAAATCGGGCTATGTTAATGAGTGGCAGTGTATGTGTGTTTAATTTGTGCATTATGTAGGCGTTGTATTATTTAGGGAATTTTTTACGTTGAATTGAAGTTCAAATTATAATTCGTTTTGTTCAACTGAAATCTAATCCGCTTTTATTTGTGTGCTTTCACAGCTGTGTAATCCATAAGGATACGAGCTAGAATGCATTTTTCTATATGGCGAAGTCATTTTTTGTTCAGTTAATTTGTTGGCTTTTTTCGCTTCCTTTTTATTGGCATTGGTACGACCTGGTTTATCATGTGTATGTCCACTCTCTGTGTTATTTTTCTTGTAAAAAAAAAGTGCACTACAATCGCATATCTATATCTATGTCCATACTCCGATTGATTTAGCGTGTCTCAGGTCTAGTGAGTCATAGTTGATTCTTCATTGTTGCAGGAAAGTGTAGTAATCACGGTAAACAATCAAGGAAACACTTTGGCAACAATTCAACTGGCCTCCCGAAGTCCGCATTGAAGAACTAAACAAGTCATTCAAGCATGATGGTCGCCCAATTTTGAGGCCGGCAGTAAGCACACATGGTTTAAAACTGAAAGAATAAAGTGAAAAGCAACATTGTTTCATTTTGGCCATCAACAAAGAATTAACAGTTTATCAAGAACATGGGGACCCGAAGCCATGCGCTCTATCTACACTAAGCAATGACTAATCCAGAGAATTCATGGGATAATTCCAGAATACAAGGGGGAAAAAGAAGGAAACACAAGTGTTGTGCAAAGCAAGAAAACAAAACGAAACATGACGAAATAAGAAAAAAACGACATGTAACAATGTAGAACGAGGCAACTTCATATCAAGGCACATGGTAGTGTGTCGCCCGCCAAGATAAACGATAACATACAGATTAAATATTCATATGAGCATGGCGACCACTAGACACGTTGTGCCATAACAGCTAAGGCAATTTAGCAACAATGGATAAGCAACAATGTGACTAAAAAGGCTGAAACTTGTTTGATCGGAAGACTAATTTGGTCGCCTGACAACATAAAAGTCACTATTAATGAAACAGCTTACCGTTTTCTTGTTGAAAAAATCACGTAAATAACGTTGATATCTGCCTAATTACTACTTACTGGCTGCTATTAACGCTTATTTTGTATCACGAAATCCATGCGATGAATAAGCTGGTTCTTAGCTCATTTTGCACGTATGGCACTGGAGATGTGCCCTTTTCATTAGGCCTATTATAATTGGTAAAGTGGTTCAGGGGGTTAGGGACCTATAAACTACCAAATTGATTGTTTTACATTGTTTTAAGCATTGTTATTATGCAACAATAATAATAAATATAATAATATCATAATAATAAAGACTTTTCCACTGCAAGTGGTAGGGCTTCAGAAGGACGGTGAGCCACTTACACCGAGCCTAAATAAGACAGAAAGAAACACGTAATTAGATCAACGGGCATTTCAGGAAGGGCAGAAGATTTTTAGCACGTAGATTTCTTTGAAATCACTGCACAGTGGACTGGTTTACGGTAATAGGGCTAAGGGCGTTCCAGATACGGACCATATACGGACCGAGAAAAAATGTTTACGACAATCCAGGTGAAACCCCTGAGTAACAAGCTTCTATTTTTGTCCTCTAGTGTGTGGTTTATCTTTAGCCAGGTCAAACAGAGGGGATAGACGACTGTGAGTCCATGAAGACTCGTGTACGTAAGAATTAAGTCAAATATAATTCTTTGAAACTCGAGTAACTCCAGACCACAGCCTTCTAGGCGCTTAAGTCCCCGAATACCCTTCATGAATCGATGCTGAACAGTTTCAATCAGATCAATATCACCAACCAGATAAGGGGACCAAACTGTGGTTGCACATTCCAGGAGTGGTCTGACAAACTCTTTGAAGGCCCAAACCTTTGTGTAAACATTTCCCGAGGCGAAACAACTGTTTACAATAGCCGAGAATTGAAATGCCAGAGCCCATATTTTTCGGCAGTGAAGTAATGGTTTAAGGTTAGGTGCAAACCGCATCCCCAAATCATGAGCCTCAGTAACCAACTGACAGCGTTTTGGTTTAAAGCATAGTGGTAGGTCCTATTTTGAGGGCCCACGTGAAAGGAAAAACATTTACCAACGGATCGAGGTAACTGCTAAGTTCAGACATCTGGCCACATAAGCAATTTCTAGTGCAAGGTCACTTGATCCCTAAGAAGAAATAATTTCGGCGCCTGTCTTTAAGTTATAAGCAAATTTAAAACCAAAGATATTGTAAATATCGAGTTTCAAATCATTAAAATAAACTACGAAAAGTAGAGGACCCAAAACAGAGCCCTGAGGGATGACACAAGGCACAGAAACACTGAAAGAAAACGTATTCGCAACAACTACCTTTTCAGTCCGATTGCCTAAAAATGCAGTAATCCAGCCAGCCAAATTTCCCACAATGCCTTAAGTCGCGATCTTAGCCAGAAGTTTTCGATGGACAACGGATTCAAAAGCCTTCTTGGAGGGAAAATAAACCATATCTCAGAGAATACCGATATCAAGGGCATTAGTCAGTCGATCCAAAACGATCAAAAGTTCTAAAAGTAGATGACCTATCGGGGAGAAAATCAAACCGATCGTGGTTTATGATAGAATGTTTCTCAAAAAAGCACAGCATACCATCCCTAATGATGGACTCCGTAATTTTACACGCAACACAAGTGAGAGCAATTGGGCGGTAAGTTGCAGGTACTGATGGAGAACCCTATTCAAAAACAAGTACAATATGTACGGATTTCCATATGATAAGTATAGATCCCTGCTTGTAAAATAGTGAAAAGAGCATAGATAGAGGGTAGCAGAGCTCGTTAGCAAGCAGTTTGCAGAAAGGCAGAAAGGCAATGCCAAACTGAACAATAAATAAATCCGTGTGTTTGTAAGGACCCATGTGAGAGTCTTATATAAGATCCTTTAAGATCTTCCAAGATCCTTTAAGTTCTTACAGGAAGAACAAAACTTGTATGGTCCTGTAGGATCCTGTAAAATCTTGGTACAAGATCCCGTAGGATCCTGTAGGATTCTGCAGGATCTTGTACCAAGATCCTGTAGGATCTTGCAGCTGATCTCCTGCAACCTCCTGTAGGATCTTGGTTCAGATCTTGCAGGATCCTGCAGGATTCTACAGGATCTTGTACCAAAATCTTGCAGGACTCCTTTAAGAATTTAAACGAACTTACAAATTCTTATATAGACGCTCACACTCCAATACTAATAAGAAAAACTGATCATTTGAAACAATTTGACTGCTGTGCTCAAAATGCAACGAAAGGAAACAAAAAAATAAAGAAATGGATCAGAAAACTAGATTGGTGTTTCCATCTCATAATTACCAAGAAAAAAATTGATTTCAGCAATTTGGACCAAAAAGATTTGAATCTACTCCAAAACAAAAGTTGTTAAGGGTTTCCCCAAAGCTTTTCGGCCGTGTGAATATGTGATATCAAACGCCAAGCTCTTTCGCCTAGATAATCCCACCGAATAAGACTTCAAATTGAAAATTGTGCCGTAAGCAATTTTCATACATTTCATTTAACCTTCGACCTATTGCTCGGAGGGATAAACTTGGCAAAAGAGCTCGTCGTTTGATATCACGACTTAACGCGGCCGAAAAGCTTGGCGGGAATCCTTAACAAGTTTTGTTTCGGAGTAGATTAACTTGGACTCAATACCAGCTTTCCGAGTTATTGGCCCGGATGTAACAATGGTCTAGCAATGCTTTTTTTGAAAACTGCGGGCCAATAACTACTTCGTTATAGGCCCGCACTTTTGGAATCGTCGAAGTCGTTGTAGCCGTAGTGTTACTGCTCACTTGACTGTGGTTTGGATTTTTTATTTGTATTTATACACTACAATAATTTTTCAGCTCGGAAAGCCAATCAGCTCAGAAGGGTTAAATAAATACAGATGCAAACCTATTTACGTTGCCTTTTGGACTTATATGTCCTCACTCAAGCGATCTGACATACACGTAAAAAAGACAACGTAAATAGGTTTGCATCTGTATTTCTGTATCTACAAAGATGTAGGCACATCTTCTTCACTGTCAGTATCCAAAAATGAAACTATATTGACAGCCATACGATAGGCCTATACGATTAGTGAGGACATTTGTATGCGTAAATAATTTTTTCGCAGATCATTACGCCCACTCGCATTGTTCGTGGAAGGAACTTTCCTCCCCCCCCCCCTTCCAACTCCCCAACCGTTAGTTACGCTATCTTCCAGTAAATAACATGTACTTAAAAATGATTCTATAGCTAACCTACTACTAGCTAAATTTGTGTCACTGGCAGAGGCGGATTTATATTAATATTTATATGTTCATATTTATAGTTTGTATTTGTATTGGCAGAGGCGGATTCCTCCC